>CM070775.1:1977540-2211294 GCA_036346955.1 Dipus sagitta | reverse complement strand
GCATATGCCTGCCCGAGTCGCTGTTGCTCACATTGAGCAATTTTTTCGGGTTCACCCCCTCACGTACAAGTGTTGAGCCTACTGGAATGGGGATGTCTGAAATGTGAGGGAGCAGGGCCCGGAGGGTGTGTTTCTCTGGGAATAAGAGAGCTCCAGAAAGTATCCTTTAATTGGCTGAAGGAGGAGGGCCTCCACGAGTGCCGGCCCAGCTGACAGACCAGGTGAGGCTGCCTCACACATCAAACATTCGGACATTTGAAAATCGTCGAGAACGCCTGAGTCCACTCGCGTGGACTGCCCACTTTCCCCTGTCCCTGGCGATGATGAGGTGTCCCCTTTTCTAAACCGCGCAGGGATGCTGGTCCAGCTTTCTTGAGAGAGAGGCTGACAACTCCAGGACTTCTAAGGAGCGGTGCTTTGCTTCCACCCAATGACACAGGAGGCAGGAGTCTTGCTTCTGGGTGGAACACCACTCACATAGGTTCTTCAATTCCTTCTGGACGTGTTTGCAATAGGATTTGAATCAGAATAAAATTCCCAGGTACACATGACAGGTGCTGGGCAAGGAGGCCGTCACTCTTCAGTAACCTGTGTTGAGCACATTGACGTCCCCCCGCCCCCACAAGGAAAAGAAAGTATTTTACTTCTTTAAATGTGAGAGAGAAACAGACAGAGATAGGGAGGAGAAAGGGAGAGATAGAGGGAACTGGCACACCGGGTGCCCTACCGCACATGAGCGCCCCCTTGTGCATCGGGCTCGCATGCGTCCCGGGGATTCGAACCCGGTTCCTTTGGCTTCCCAGCAAAAAGCTCTAACTGCCAGGCCACCTCCCGGTTCCCACAGTGCCCGTGCCTGGTCTCCTTTCCCTTGCTGTTTTCCAGCTATTCCTGAGCTCCAGTAGTGGCTGAACTGGAATTCAGGACGTACCCTGAACTTGTCATCATTGTGAGGAGCAAGTGAGGCCACAGCAAAGTATAACTGTGTTCCCAGTGGAGCCTGTGTTACGTACTTACCGTATTTTCCTTGATGTGTGTGAACGTTGCTCAGTGAACCAGGGGCACGTCCGTGATTTTCCAATACTTCCCGTTTTGGTCCTTCGTTATACCTGCACCCACTGTCGGGTCACGATGGCTCTCGAGAGCCTGCGAATGCGTGAACAAACCCTCAGAGTACACGTTGGGAACCCGACACTCCTAAGTCTTCCTGGCCTGGCTTCAGCAATTTTGCCCTGGGCCTATAAGGCATGAAGAATGTGCATACTTGCATTCGGGTTTTACTCATATTCTGTTTGTCGTTTCTACCTTCGAACACTTCTGAGTGTCTGCTGCCTCAAGCAGAAGTCAGTCCTCCGGCTAGAAAGGGGCTCCGGACTCATATGTAGTGTCTCACTTCACCTGTAAGCTCTGCATGTCCTATGCGCATGTGACCACTTCAGTCACGTGTGTGTCAGGGGCCTCCTTTCCCTAGCGCACAGAGATTCCCTGCATGGTCGTGGCATTCTGTAGGTCCAAAACGCTCCTGATTCCCTATCCTTCAGCCAATTAAAGGATACTTTCTGGAGCTCTCTTATTCCCAGAGAAACATACCCTCCCGGCCCTGCTCCCTCACATTTCATACATCCCCATTCCAGGAGGCTCCTCTCCTGTACGTGAGGGTGTGAACCCGAAAATATTGCTCAGTTTGAACAACAGCGACTCCGGCAGGCATATGGCTGTACCTCAGCCGCCTTTGTGTATGGGATAAAACTGACCCATTTTCTGAAGGCAGCCTATTCCCTATCCTAGGGTGTCAGCATTGCTCTCACCCTAGGTTAGGGTATCGGGAGCTTTTCGGACCGACAGAATGCCATGGACATGCAGGGAATCTCTGTGCGCTAGGGAAAGGAGACCCCTGACACACACGTGACTTAAGTCTTCAAATGCGCATGGGACATGCAGAGCTTACATGTGAAGTGAGACACTACCTATGAGTCCTGAGCCCCTTTCTAGCTGGAGGACCGTCGTCTGTTTGAGGCAGCAGACACACAAAAGTGCCCCAAGTTCGAGTGGGCAAACAGAATATGAGTAATACCCGTATGCAAGTATGCACATTCTTCATGCCTTATAGGCCCAGGGCAAAAATTGCTGAAGCCAGGCCAGGAAGACATGGGAGGGTCGGGTTCCAAACGTGTACTCTGAGGGTTTGTGCATGCATTCACAGGCTCTCGTGAGCCATCGTGACCCGACAGTGGGTGCAGGTGGAATGAAGGACTAGATGGGTAAATATTGGAAAATCACGGACGTATCCCTGATTCTTTGAGTAATGAGCACACACATCAAGGAAAATACGGTGAGTACGTAACACAAGGTCCACTGGGGACACAGTTAGACTTTGTTGTGGCCTCACTTGCTCCTCACAATCCTGAGAAACTGCCATGTGACATGGAATATAAAAGCAAGCATGATTATGCTTTATGGTGACAGGGTAGACGACACTGCACCCGGCGTCTCCACTTTTTCAAACAGGTTCTTGTATACTGCACTGGAATGATATCTTTACTTGCCAGAACTGATAGCCATGTCTGTCTGTGGGTCAACTGGAAGTCTTATACATATTTCATTCTAGGGTATCTCCTTGGAAGGACAGACATTTAGGCCGGTTTGTGACCTTTGACCCATCTTGCAGCGTTTTCATCTGATCTCTGATTCTCAATGATCAGAGCAGTTGAGCATCATCCACACAGGGGGCTTGAAGCCATGGCAGGCACCTTTAGTGCCAGCAGAGATAAGAGGATGAGCATGACTTTGCAGCCACCCTGTGGCTACGTCTCCAGTTCTAGTTCACACCGCTGCTAGAACTCAGGAATAGCTGGAAATAGCAAGGGAAAGAAGACCTGGCACGGGCACTGTGGGAACCGGGAGAAGGCCAGGGGGTTAGAGCCCTTTACTGTGAAGCCAATGGAACCCGGTTGGAATCCCCGGGACGCATGCGAGCCCGATGCACAAGGGGGCGCTCGTGTGCGGTCGGGCACCTGGTGTGCCAGTTCCCTGCATCTGTCCCTTTCTCTTCCCTATCTCTGTCTGTTTCTCTCTCACATTGAAATAAGTAAAATACTTTTTTTTTCCTTGGCTGGGGGAAGTTAATGTGCTCAACACAGGTGTCTGAGAACTGAGGGCTTCCTTGGCCAGCACCTGTCATGTGTACCTAGGAATTTTCTTCTGATAGAAGGTATGCAAATCAATTCCTACTCAAAACACATCAAGAAGGAATTGACGAACCTATGTGAGTGGGGTTCCACCCAGAAGCAAGAGTCCTACCGCCTCTGTCATTGGGTGGAAGCAAAGCACCGCCCCTTGGAAGTCCTGGAGTTGTCAGCCTCTCTCTAGAAACCTGGACCAGCATCCCTGCATGCTTCAGAAAAGGGGACACCTCATCATCACCAGGGACAGGGGTAAGTGGGCAGTCCACACAAGTGGACCATGGCATTCTCGACGATTTTCAAATGTCCGAATGTTTGATGTGTTAGGCAGCCTCTCCTGGTCTGTCAGCTGGCCCGGCACTCGTGGAGGCCCTCCTCCTTCAGCCAATTAAAGGATACTTTCTGGAGCTCTCTTATTCCCAGAGAAACACACCCTCCGGGCCCTGCTCACTCACATTTCAGACATCCCCGTTCCAGTAGGCTCAACACTTGTACGTGAGGGGGTGAACCCGCAAATATTGCTCAGTTTGAACAACAGCGACTCCGGCAGGCATATGGCTGTACCTCAGCCGCCTTTGTGTATGGGATAAAACTGACCCATTTTCTGAAGGCAGCCTATTCCCTATCCTAGGGTGTCAGCATTGCTCTCACCCTAGGTTAGGGTATCGGGAGCTTTTCGGACCGACAGAATGCCATGGACATGCAGGGAATCTCTGTGCGCTAGGGAAAGGAGACCCCTGACACACACGTGACTTAAGTCTTCAAATGCGCATGGGACATGCAGAGCTTACATGTGAAGTGAGACACTACCTATGAGTCCTGAGCCCCTTTCTAGCTGGAGGACCGTCGTCTGTTTGAGGCAGCAGACACACAAAAGTGCCCCAAGTTCGAGTGGGCAAACAGAATATGAGTAATACCCGTATGCAAGTATGCACATTCTTCATGCCTTATAGGCCCAGGGCAAAATTGCTGAAGCCAGGCCAGGAAGACATGGGAGGGTCGGGTTCCAAACGTGTACTCTGAGGGTTTGTGCATGCATTCACAGGCTCTCGTGAGCCATCGTGACCCGACAGTGGGTGCAGGTGGAATGAAGGACTAGATGGGTAAATATTGGAAAATCACGGACGTATCCCTGATTCTTTGAGTAATGAGCACACACATCAAGGAAAATACGGTGAGTACGTAACACAAGGTCCACTGGGGACACAGTTAGACTTTGTTGTGGCCTCACTTGCTCCTCACAATCCTGAGAAACTGCCATGTGACATGGAATATAAAAGCAAGCATGATTATGCTTTATGGTGACAGGGTAGACGACACTGCACCCGGCGTCTCCACTTTTTCAAACAGGTTCTTGTATACTGCACTGGAATGATATCTTTACTTGCCAGAACTGATAGCCATGTCTGTCTGTGGGTCAACTGGAAGTCTTATACATATTTCATTCTAGGGTATCTCCTTGGAAGGACAGACATTTAGGCCGGTTTGTGACCTTTGACCCATCTTGCAGCGTTTTCATCTGATCTCTGATTCTCAATGATCAGAGCAGTTGAGCATCATCCACACAGGGGGCTTGAAGCCATGGCAGGCACCTTTAGTGCCAGCAGAGATAAGAGGATGAGCATGACATTGCAGCCACCCTGTGGCTACGTCTCCAGTTCTAGTTCACCCGCTGCTAGAACTCAGGAATAGCTGGAAATAGCAAGGGAAAGAAGACCTGGCACGGGCACTGTGGGAACCGGGAGAAGGCCAGGGGGTTAGAGCCCTTTACTGTGAAGCCAATGGAACCCGGTTGGAATCCCCGGGACGCATGCGAGCCCGATGCACAAGGGGGCGCTCGTGTGCGGTCGGGCACCTGGTGTGCCAGTTCCCTGCATCTGTCCCTTTCTCTTCCCTATCTCTGTCTGTTTCTCTCTCACATTGAAATAAGTAAAATACTTTTTTTTTCCTTGGCTGGGGGAAGTTAATGTGCTCAACACAGGTGTCTGAGAACTGAGGGCTTCCTTGGCCAGCACCTGTCATGTGTACCTAGGAATTTTCTTCTGATAGAAGGTATGCAAATCAATTCCTACTCAAAACACATCAAGAAGGAATTGACGAACCTATGTGAGTGGGGTTCCACCCAGAAGCAAGAGTCCTACCGCCTCTGTCATTGGGTGGAAGCAAAGCACCGCCCCTTGGAAGTCCTGGAGTTGTCAGCCTCTCTCTAGAAACCTGGACCAGCATCCCTGCATGCTTCAGAAAAGGGGACACCTCATCATCACCAGGGACAGGGGTAAGTGGGCAGTCCACACAAGTGGACCATGGCATTCTCGACGATTTTCAAATGTCCGAATGTTTGATGTGTTAGGCAGCCTCTCCTGGTCTGTCAGCTGGCCCGGCACTCGTGGAGGCCCTCCTCCTTCAGCCAATTAAAGGATACTTTCTGGAGCTCTCTTATTCCCAGAGAAACACACCCTCCGGGCCCTGCTCACTCACATTTCAGACATCCCCGTTCCAGTAGGCTCAACACTTGTACGTGAGGGGGTGAACCCGCAAAAATTGCTCGATTTGAGCAACAGCGACTCGGGCAGGCATATGGCTGTGCCTCAGCCGCCTTTGTGGATGGGATAAAACTGACCCATTTTCTGAAGACAGCAGATTCCCTAACCTAGAGTGACAGCTTCGCTCTCACCCTAGGTTAGGGAATCGGGAGCTTTTCGGACTGAGAGAATGCCACGACAATGCAGGGAATCTCTGTGCGCTAGGGAAAGGAGGCCCCTGACACACACGTGACTGAAGTGGTCACATGCACATGGGACATGCAGAGCTTACAGATGAAGTGAGACACTCCCAATGAGTCCTGAGCCCCTTTCTAATCGGAGGACTAACATCTGTTTGAGGCAGTAGACATACAGAAGTGTCCCAAGTTCGAGAGGGCAAACAAAATATGAGTGAAACCCATATGCAAGTATGCACATTCGTCATGCCTTATAGGCCCAGGGGCAAATTGCTGAAGCCAGGCCAGGAAGACTTAGGAGTCTCGGGTTCCAAACGTGCACTCTGAGGGTTTGTGTACGCATTCGCAGGCTCCCGAGAACCATCATGACCCGACAGTGGGTGCAGGCGGAATGAAGGACCAGAAGGGTAAGTATTGCCAAATCAGGGACGTGGCCCTGGTTCATTGAGTAATGTTCACACACATCAAGGAAAATATGGTAAGTACGTAACACACGCTCCACTGGGAACACAGTTAGACTTTTTTGTGGCCTCACTTGCTCCTCACAATCCTGAGAAACTGCCATGTGACATGGAAGATAAAAGCAGGCATGATTATGCTTTATGGTGACAGTGTAGACGACACTGCACCCGGCGTCTCCACTTTTCCAAACAGGTTCTTGTATACTGCACTGGAATGATATCTTTACTTTCCAGAAAATGATAGCCATGTCTGTGGGTCAAATGGAAGTTATATACATATTTCATTCTAGGGTGTCCCGGTGGAAGGACAAACATTTAGGCCTGTTTGTGACCTTTGACCCATCTTGCAGCGTTTTCATCTGATCTCTGATTCTCAATGATCAGAGCATTTGAGCATCATCCACACAGGGGGCTTGAAGCCATGGCAGGCACCTTTAGTGCCAGCACAGATAAGATGAGCATGACATTGCAGCCACCCTTTGGCTACGTCTCCAGTTCCAGTTCAGCCGCTGCTAGAACTCAGGAATAGCTGGAAATAGCAAGGGAAAGAAGACCTGGCACGGGCACTGTGGGAACCGGGAGAAGGCCAGGGGGTTAGAGCCCTTTACTGTGAAGCCAAAGGAACCCGGTTGGAATCCCTGGGACGCATGCGAGCCCGATGCACAAGGGGGTGCTCGTGTGCGGTTGGGCGCCTGGTGTGCCAGTTCCCTGCATCTGTCCCTCTCTCTTCCCTATCTCTGTCTGTTTCTCTCTCACATTGAAATAAGTAAAATACTTTTTTTTTCCTTGGCTGGGGGAAGTTAATGTGCTCAACACAGGTGTCTGAGAACTGAGGGCTTCCTTGGCCAACACCTGTCATGTGTACCTAGGAATTTTCTTCTGATAGAAGGAATGCAAATCAATTCCTACTCAAAACACGTCAAGAAGGAATTGACGAACCTATGTGAGTGGCGTTCCACCCAGAAGCAAGAGTCCTGCCGCTCTGTCATTGGGTGGAAGCAAAGCACCGCTCCTTAGAAGTCCTGGAGTTGTCAGCCTCTCTCTCAAGAAAGCTGGACCAGCATCCCTGCACGGTTGAGAAAAGGGGACACCTCATCATCACCATGGACAGGGGTAAGTGGGCAGTCCACGCACGTGGACCTAGGCGTTCTCGACGGTTTTCAAATGTGTGAATGTTTGATGTGTGAGGCAGCCTCTCCTGGTCTGTCAGCTGGCCCGGCACTCGTGGAGGCCCTCCTCCTTCAGTCAATTAAAGGATACTTTCTGGAGCTCTCTTATTCCTAGAGAAACACACCCTCTGGGCCCTGCTCCCTCACATTTCAGACATCTCCATTCCAGTAGGCTCAACACTTGTACGTGAGGGGGTGAACCCGAAAAAATTGCTGAATTTGAACAAGAATGACTCTGGCAGGCATATGGCCATGCATCAGCCGTCTTTTGGATGGGATAAAATGGACCCATTTTCTGAAGACAGCCGATTCCCTAACCTGGGGTGATAGCTTTGCTGTCACCCTAGGGTAGGGAATCGGGAGCTTTTCAGACCGAGAGAATGCCATGACGATGCAGGGAATCTCTGTGTGGTAGGGAAAGGAGGCCCCTGACACACACGTGACTGAAGTGGTCACATGCGCACAGGACATGCAGAGCTTACAGGTGAAGTGAGACACTACCTATGAGTCCTGAGCCCCTTTCTAGCCAGAGGACCGACGTCTGTTTGAGGCTGTAGACACACAGAATGTCCTAGGTTCAAGAGGGCAAACAAAATATGAGTAAAACCCATATGAGTGTATCGACATTCTTCATGCCTTCTAGGCCCAGGGCAAAATTGCTGAAGCCTGGCCAGAAAGACTTACGAGTGTCGGGTTCCACACGTGTACTCTGAGGGTTTCTGTAGCCATTCGCAGGCTCTCGAGAACCATCGTGACCCGACAATGGGTGCAGGTGGAATGAAGGACCAAAAGGGTAAGTATTGGAAAATTACGGATGTGCCCCTCGTTCATTTAGTAACGTTCAGAGACATCAAGGAAAATACAGTAAGTACGTAACACACGGTCCACTGGGAACACAGTTATGATCTGTTGTGGCCTTTCTTGCTTCTCACAATCATGAGAAATTCCCATGTGACATGGAAGAAAAAAGCAGGCGTGATTATGCTTTATGGTGTCAGTGTAGACGACACTGCACCCAGCGTCTCCAATTTTCCAAACAGGTTCTTGTATACTGCACTGGAATGATAAGTTTACTTGCCAGAAAATGATAGCCATGTCTGTGGGTCAAATGGAAGTCATATACATATTTCATTCTTGGGTATCCCTGTTGAAGGACAAACATTTAGGCCTGTTTGTGACCTTTGACCCATCTTGCAGCATTTTCATCTGATCTCTGATTTTCAATGATCAGAGCAGTTGAGTATCATAAACACAGGGTGCTTGAAGCCATGGCGGCACCTTTACTAGTAGCAGAGATAAGAGGATGAGCATGACGTTGCAGCCACCCTGTGGCTACATCTTGAATTCCAGGTCAGCCGGTACTAGAACTCAAGCCTAGCTGGAAAAAGCAAGGTAAAACAAAAAAAAAAAAAAAGGCACGGGAGCTGTGGGAACCGGTACATGTCCTAGGGGTAGAGCGTTTTACTGTGGAGCCAAAGCACCCTGGTTGGAATCCCCGGGATGCACACGAGTGGGATGCATGTGAGCCCAATGCACAATGGGGCATTTACTAGCTGTCAGGATGTTAGAGAGACCTCTGCAACATGCTGGGTCAGAAATGTCATCAGTGGTGTTAACCATCAATGAGGCCTCCAGGCTTTCCAGTTAGCCAGCCAGGCCAACTGGTACAATCGCCACATTTCTGTTACAGGGGAAACCAACTGCTCTCTGACTGGTCTTTAGGCCTTCTCCATGGGAAAGAATTCCTGCCTGATACTGAAAACCTAATCAAAAGCCTATGGCTGGGGCTGGAGAGATGGCTTAGCAGTTATGGCCATTGCCTGCAAAGCCTAACAACCTGGGTTCAACTCCCTAGTACCCACATAAAGTTATATGTAGTGGCACATTCATCTGGAGTTCATTTACAGAGGCTGGAGGCCTTGGTGCATCCATTCTCTCTCTCTCTCTCATCCATTCTCTCTCTCTCTCTCTCTCTCCTATCTCTCTGCCTGCAAATAAATAAAAAATATATTTTTAAAAAAGCCTATGGCTGGCGAGGTCATAATCCGTATGGGGGAAACTAGTACTGTTGTCTGGCTAAATGGATATATCATGCCACCAAACTGTCCTCTAAATACTTATGTTTGTACCTATATAGTAATGCTGCTCTACTTTTTGTTAGAGGAGCTTCTTTTGTCAGATGGCAGTGACCACAGGAGTGACTCAAAACTCACCAAAGTTCTGAGAAGTGACAGTGGAGTGTTCAGCACTAAATGACACATCTCTATCACACCCTTCAAGATTCAGGGACCATTGTGGAAGAGGTGGCGGAAAGACTATAAGAACCAAAGGAAGGGAGGAGTGCTTACAGTACTGTCTTCCAGATACTAAGTAGCCTAGATATTCATGACTTCACAGTGGCTAACAGTACATACAAAAGACCTGCATAATAGGAGGGGAAATGGCAACAAAACAGAAGAGAGGAGTTGAAGAGATGGGTCAATGGTTAAGGCACTTTCTTGCAAAGCCTAAGGACACCTATTCGATTCCCCAGCACCCACATAAAGCCAGATGCACAAGGTAATACATGCATCTGGAGTTTGTTTGCAGTGGCTAGACGCCCTGATGTGCCCTTTCTCTCTCTCTCAAATAAATAAAAATTTAAAAAAATTTAAGACCACAAAATTTTTTATTAAGTAAGATTATTCAATAATTATAATTTTCCTTGCGTATTTCTATTTGTGAATATTGCTTAACATTGCAAACTATATATTTTCCTTCTTATGTCTAAGTGTATAAACAAAATTTTAGGCCCATAATATTAACTATATGGATTAGCCATTTCAATAATCTAAAACACAAGTTTTGCACATAAAATGATAAACAGAAAAATTGTTCTTGATTCTAGATCACAGGATCTAAATCTTTCACAATTCTGTTTAAATTTAGAGAACACATCAAAGGACAAAGTATGCCATGAATATGAGACTTTTACAGATACTCGTTTCAATGGAACCCAGGCTGTGAAGAAAGCAGAGCAATGCTTGGGATGTAGCTCAGTTGGTAGAGTTCTTGCCTAGCACGTATAAAGCCAGGTTCCATCCCCAACAGTGAATAAATCAGACATGATGGTACAATGCCTCTGTGCCCAGCCCTTTGCAGGTGGAGACAGAAGTATCAGAAGTTCAAGGTCATCTTTAGATACATAGTGAGTTCAGGGCCAGTCTGGGGCTCATGAGACCTTGTCTCAGAAAGAAAGAGGAGGAGGAAGAAAAGCAAGAGAAGGAGATGCACTAGCAGCAAGCAGTTAAATATTAGAATATCTTCGGGTACACTTCAGACAAAGGAAAAAGGGAAACATGTTCTTAAATCATTAATTTTGGTGACTTGTGTGTGTGTGTGGTGTGCAGACTGGTTGTGTACATCTTTTTTTTTTTTTAGTTTTCCATGATCTTTTATTTATTTATTTATTTTAATTATTTTTATTTTTATTTATTTATTTGAGAGCGACAGGCAGAGAGAGAGGGAGAGAGAGAGAGGGAGGGAGGGAGGGAGAATGGCCACGCCAGGGCCTCCAACCACTGCAAACGAACTCCAGACGCGTGAGGCCCCTAGTGCATCTGGCTAACATGGGTCCTGGGGAATCGAGCCTGGAACCGGGATCCTTAGACGCCACAGGCAAACGCTTAACAGCTAAGCCATCTCTCCAGCCCTGGTTGTGTACATCTTTGTGGGGGTATACTTGTGAGTGCACACACACAACAAGAAGCCTTAGTTCAATGTCATCCTTCATCACTCACCACTTTAATTTTTTTTTTACCACTTTAATTTTTTTTTTTTACCACTTTAATTTTTGAGCCAGGGTCTCTTATTGAACCTAGAGCACACCTATTTGGCTCTATTAGCTAGCAAGAAAGCCCCAGGGAGTCTCTTCTCCTCCTCCCCAGGTCCTGTATTCCGAACTCAGCCAGCAATTTACCCACGGAGCCTCTCCCTGACCCTAAAAATCAGTAATTTTATAATAGATAATAACTAACCTAAACATTGATTTTTTTTTTTCTAGGTAGGGTCTCATCTATCCCAAGCTGACCTGGAATTCACTATGTAGCTTCAGTATGACCTTGAACTCACAGCAATCCTTCTACCTTTGCCTCTCAAGTGCTGGGATTATAGGTGTGTGCCACTACACATGGCCACATGGCTAACATTGGTTTTCTTTTTAGATGTGATATGATTCTTTACTTCTCACCAAGTGTCTTCTTTTGGAGAATGACAAGACCAGGGTGGACTTACACAGCCCCCTTCAGGCACCCTGCTCATGTATATGAACAAACCGACAAGGAAGGCCAGAATCTGTGTGAAAGCTTACAGCAAGTCATGAAGTCAGAGCTTTAGGAAATCA
The DNA here is from genome assembly GCA_036346955.1 of Dipus sagitta. Taxonomy (NCBI): domain Eukaryota; kingdom Metazoa; phylum Chordata; class Mammalia; order Rodentia; family Dipodidae; genus Dipus; species Dipus sagitta. The sequence goes on along the minus strand of CM070775.1, from coordinate 2,199,385 downwards.
GAGGTTCTGACAGGTAGCTTATCTGGCCCTCAGAGCTTCCAAATACTGATATCACAATGCAATGCAACTAGCCAGTGCCTTCTTTTAAATTATTATTTATTATTTTCAAGCAGAAAGAGGAGACGGAGAGAGAGACTAGGCACACCGGGGCCTCAAACGCTGCCAACAAACTCCAGATGCATGCACCGAAGTTCGTGCATCTGGCTTTATGTGGGTACTGGGGAATTGAACCTGGGTTGTTAGGCTTTCCAGGCAAGTGCCTTAGGCGCTGAACCATCTCTCCAGCCCCAAACAGCGCTGCGAATCTTCATTTGGGGCTCAATATGCGACTTCCTCTTGCAGACATTTCTGACTCCGCACTAGGTTGCTATCAGGACAGAGGGCGGAGAAAAAAAACAGCAAAATGGGCCAGTGGCACACAGCTGCAGCAAATGACGCACGGACCCAGTCACAACCTGTCAACCACGCTTTCCGTCAAGGAAGCAAATCCCTGCCGTTTTATGCTCGGCTTCTCCCCAACACATGCTGTCCCACGTGCCCGGCCTGACATACAGAAGCGCCATCACCCGCCTGCGCAGTTCACCGACCGACAGGCCTTCCATGACTGAGAGGCTTCCCTGTAACCTGGCCGGTCCACGTCAGGGGATCCGACTGAATACGTTTGTCCAGTGCCCTGCCTGCGAGGGCCTCTGGCCTGACGTTTTCTGAGACTGAATTCGACTCCCCTTGCTTGCAAAGCGCAAGAACCAAGAGGGCCGGATGGGGGGGGCGGGGAGAAACCATAAATTGACTGAGCTCATTGCCTTCTGGGAAATGTAGTTCCAGCCTGAATAGCCGTGGCCGCTGTGACTTGTGGGAAAAGTAAGCCAGAGGCCAAAATCGACGTATGCTTGCCACAGTGCGGGCCTCGGCTTTGCAGCAGTCCTCCTGCTGTCTAAATTTGAGTATTTCCAGTGTAAACCACCACATTCCACTTCTTTTGGGTGGTTTTCTTTTTTTTTGGTGGTGCTGGGGATGGCATCTTGCACATCCGCTGAATTACACCCCATAGTCTCAACTATACCGGTGTGGCCTCTAGCTGGCTGTGTAGTGTAGGATAACTTTGAACTTCTGATCCTTCTGCCTCTACGTTCCACCTCCCAAATGCTGAAATTAAAGGTATGCGTTTGGCTTCAACAATGCCTGCTTTTTGTTTTGTTTTGAGTATGTGTGGTGTCCTTGGGTGTGTACATGTATATGTGTATGCTTGTGGAGCCCAGTGGTGGATGTCGGGTGAGCTCCTCAATCCACCTCACTTATTTTATTTTATTTATTTGGTCTTTTGAGGTAGGGTCTCACTCTAGGCCCAGGCTGACCTGGAATTCATTATGTAGTCTCAGAGTGGCCTTGAACTCGGCAATCCTCCTACCTCTGCCTCCTGAGTCCTGGGATTAAAGGCATGCAATACCACGCCTGGCTTTAAAAAAAAAAAAAAAAAATTTTTTTTTTTAAATCTTTTGACACAAAGAGAGAGAGAGAGAGAATTGGCGTGCCAGGGCCTCAGCCACTGCAATAGAACTCCAGACACTTGCACCACCTAGTGGGCATGTGTGACCATGTGCTTGCCTCACTTTTGTGCATCTGGCTTATGTGGGATCTAGAGAGAGATCAAAAATGGGTCCTTAAGGCTTCACAGGCAAGTACCTTAACGACTAAAACATCTCTCCAGCCCACCACCTTATTTTTGAGATAGCAACCCCCCAAGAATCCTCCTGTTTCCACCTCCCCAGCTCTGGGATTACAGGTATTGCCAGCCTGCCTGCCATTTTACGTGTAGCTGGGAATTCAGGTCCTCATGCTTGTGCCACAAGCACTTTATGCATGGAGCCATCACCCCAGCCCAACTCTTAGTGGTCAAATGGTGAAAGCTTTCCCTTGGAGTCTAGGAATGAGACACAAGTGCCAGCTATGATTTCTACTCAGTATTGCAATGGAAGTCCTACTCATGTAGAAAAGCAAATTGAAGGCACAGTGAGTAAAACGTCTTAAAAAAATGGCAGTACTTTTAGATATGATTTAGTTCATAGAAAAGCCTCTTATCCAAAATTTATGCTGGGTGTATTGGACTCCTACCTGTAATTCTAGCACTGGTAGGAAGTTGCAAATTCAAGGCCCAGCTGAGCTAGAGTGAGTTCGAGGCCAGCTTACATGAGACCCTGCTTCCAAAAAAAGGGGGATGAGTTAATAAGTAAAACGTTTTACATTTGTTGAAAGACATATATTTATAGATTCAAGAAGTATGGCACTAGAGATGTGATTCAGCTGGTAGAGTGCTTGTCTAGCACACATGAAGCTTTGAGTTTAATCCCTGTACCCCATAAATCAGGCCCAGCATTAAGGAGGTGGAGGCAGGAGAATCACAGGTTCAAGATCATCCTTGGCTACATAGTGAATTTGAGGTCAGCCTGGGGCCTATATGAGACTCTGTCTTGCAAAAAGGAGAGGAGAGGGAATTATACCTAGGTGTGGTGGTTCACCCCTAAATCCCAGCAGTCAGGAAGCTGAGACAGGTGGATTGCTGCTAGTTTGAGACCAGGGCTGGGCCTACCTAATAAGACAATTTATTTAAGAATATTTTACAATATTTTATTTTTATTTATTTATTTAAGAGAGAATGGACAGGCCAGGGCCTTCAGCCACTGCAAGTGAACTCCAGGTGGTGCACCACCTTGTGCATCTGGCTTACATGGGTCCTGGAAATTGAACCTAGGTCTTTTGGCTTTGCAGGCAAGCACCTTAACCGTAAGCCATATCTCAGCCCTCTTTAAGAATTTTTTATTACTTGTTTTATTTATTTGATAGAGATATAGGCAGATAGAGAAAAATGGGTGTGTTAGGGCTTTAACCTCCAGACGCATGTGCCACCATGTGCATCTGGCTTAAGTGGATCCTGGGAAATGGAACCTGGATCCTTAGGCTTTGCAGGCAAGTGCTTTAACTGCTAAGTCATCTCTCAGCCCAAAACCCAGTTTCAAAAGTAGTAAATAAATAAAATGTATTCTTGGAATGATTTAGTATTAATAAACTTGGACTTGGTAAGTATGATTGTTGAACTTCCTGGAGCAGTAACTAAATGAACTTACAAATTAGGGAAGAAAGAAATTGAAATAATAAAAACAAATCAGTGGGCTGGGCTATATCTCAGTGGAAGAGCATTTGCCTAGCAGTCAAGTGGCCTTGTGTTCCAATTCCCAAAGGAAAAAAAAAATTCCACAAAAAATTGAAAAACTTCAACTCAACGTAGAGGAGAGAAAGCAGAAACATGCTACACAAAGCTCAAATGGCACATTTATTTATTTACTTATTTTTGAGACAAGATCTGGAGATGTAGAGCAGGATGCCCTTGAATTCACAATCCCGCTCCAAGCCAGCTCTCAGTGTCGGGATTACAGGCGTGCGAGGCCACATCCTACTAAAACCACTTATTTAAAATAGGAGCTAGAAGCCGGGCGTGGTGGAGCACGCCTTTAATCCCAGCAGTCGGGAGGCAGATCTAGGAGGTTCGCCATGAGTTCAAGGCCACCCTGATACTCCATAGTGAATTCCAGGTCAGCCTGGGCAAGAGTGAGACCCTACCTCGAAAAACCAAAAATAAAATAAAATAAATAATAATGATAAAATAAAATAGGAGCTGGAGTAGATGTAACTAGATTAAATTCTCCAGTGAAGAAACAGACGTCCAGGGGTTATTTACAAGTCGTTCCCAGTGGTTCAGTCGTCGTACACCAGGAGCAGCTGGCTTCTGGAAGTACTCTCCTTCAGAGGAGCCCCACATAGCCTCCCTTGCGTCAAGGGGCCGCGGGCCGCGATGGCCACTGGGAAATGTAGTCCGGCGCTCCCAGAGACCCGGGAAGGCCGGAGCCGGGCATCTGAGCCCGTCGTTGCCACACGCCGGATCCCCAGTCAGAGCTCCCCGCCAGTCCCTGAGCCCCACAGCCCTGGACGTTTCATCTGAGAGGCAAGCTCCCTCTCAGGGGGCTCATCGCCCGTGTCTCTTCTTCCTCCTGGTTACAGAAACCCGCCCTCGGACGCTGACACTTGCTCTCTGGGAAATGTAGTCCAGTCTAAAAGGCCGACAGACATGGCGGAAGTGGCTGGGGGAGGTTATTCCGGATCATCCCGGTGCCCTACCTGACCTAAGCGGTGGCTTCGCCGACCGTGCTCGCCCACCTCGGACGTCGCTGGCTGGGCGGTGGCGGCCGACGCTCGTGAGGTGAGTTGGCAGCTGGGCCGAGGCGTCGGGGTGTGAGGCCTCGAGGCCCGGCGTGCTGGGGCCGCCCGCGGGCTCCGGGGCGCGCACCGCTTTCCGGGATGGGCGGGAGGTGCCCCGGGAGCCCCTCGGTCGCCGCTCGCTCCGCGGCCTCGTCTGGCCGAGAAGGGCTTGCGGCTGGGCGGGTGTGGCCGAATGGGTGAGGGTATTTGCACCGGAGAGCGAGACCCGGGCGCGTGAGGTCATCAGAATGGGCATGGCCGGTGGATATCGTCCCCCACCCCCCCACCGTCTCCCGCGGCAAAGTGGGCTCTTTCTTCCTCGATGTCAGTTTACTCGGGAATTTGTAAAAGAATATAGACGCGATAAACAATATAGAACACAGTTTCTGGGTACCAGAGAGAGACATTTGCTGTGTTATCCAATCACTGTGACTGTGTAGTCTGGGTAGGAGATGAGGCAGCTCACATCTGTAATGCTGCCACCCCGGAGGCCAAAGCTGGAAGACTTGAGACCCCGTCCCCCCCTCCGCTTCCACTCAGGTATGTACCATAGTGAGTTCCAAGACAGCTGGGCTACGTAATGAAATCCTATCTCAAAGAAAGGGAGAGGGCTGGAGAGATGACTTAGTGGCTAAGGCGCTTGCCTGCTAAGCCAAGGTACCCAGGTTCAATTCTCCAGGAGCGATGTAAACACAAGGTGGTGCATACGTCTGGAGTTCGTTTGCAGTGGCTGGAGGCCCTCAGGCATTCATTTTTTTCTCTCTGTCTATTCTGTCTCTCAAACACGTAAATAAAAATAAAATAAATTTAAAAAGGGGAGTGTAAGGGGGTAGGACCAACCAAAACTAAGTGCATGTAAAGGGCAATTTTTTAAAAGGCAAAAAGAAAAAATTGTTTTTGTGTATATTTTATTTCTTTGTTTTTTGGAGGAAGGTCTCAACTTCTAGCCCAGGCTGACCTGGAACTCACTCTGTAGCCTACTCTGTCCTTAAACTCTTACCTCAACCTTCCAAGTGCTAGAATTAAAGACGTGGTCCACCACACTGGCCAACTCTGGCTTCCAAGGAGAACATTCAGCTCCAGTCCTATATGATAGGTGGCTCACATGGATGGCACTCTGGGTCTTGTTGAGTCCCCTATCCCCATTTCTTAGTTGAAAACCAAGTCATCAATGTGATGTTTTTAGAAGGTAGGGCCTTTGTGAGATGACTAGATGGGATTAGTGCCCTTGGAAAGGGGCTGTTCAGAAGCCATCTTCTTCCAGGTGAGAACACAGGAAGGAGTCTCTATGACCCAGGAAATGGGTCCTTACTTGACACCAATTCTGTCAGTGATCTTAGGCTTCTCCACAGTCAGGTATGCCGTGGTATTTTTCAGGTTAGCATCTTAAATAGGACTTTACACATTCACCTGATGAGTTCCTGCTGAAAATGTTGAAGTTCCTGAAACTCACTTTGTGTTCATGGTTTCCAGGGAGGTTAAAGTCTTCTTTATTAAATTTACATGAGGTGGCGGAGTCCATCGAGAAAACTGTGATGTGGGGAGCTTTTTATAGACAATTGTATGACATATTACTGTCTTACTAGGAATAGAGGGTGTGGAATAAAGTATGGATTGAGGAGGGTTAGGATTGGGAAATAGATTAATATGGGATGGGATGTGCGATGTGGTAGGACAAATTTTGAAGATTATTGAACCCACAGGGTAAAAGTAACAGCTAGTAGTGAATAGCTCCAAGCCACAGGTCTGGCCTTGGGACAGAATTTTATTTCTTTTTTTTATAGTATATTTTATTTTATTTGAGAGGAAGAAAGAGGCAGTTAGAGAGAGAATGAGGTGCTAGGGCCTCCAGCCACTGCAAATAAACTCCAGGTGCATGTGCCACCTTGTGCATCTGGCTTTTTGTAGGTACTGGGGAATCAAACCTGGGTCCTTTGGCTTTGCAGGCAAGTGCCTTAACTGTTAATCCATCACTCCAGCCCTCAGAATTTTAGTTATTATTATTTTTTTTTTTACTGGGAATTAAATCCAGGGGCTTTCATGTGTTAGGCAAACATTCTACCTCTGAGATTCACCCCTAGATCTTGAGTAGAATTTTAGAGATAGAAGGGAATCTCATGTCAGTAAGAGTCACCAGGAGAAGGAATTACTTTGTGGTGGTTCCTTTAGGAATTTTAGAGAAGACTAATGTTGTAGCTATCTTTATGTTGCTGGGACAGAACACCCCACCAAAAGCAGCTAAGAGGAAAGGGTTTATTTTGGTGTACAGTCTTGAGGGAAAGCTTCATGATAGTAGGGAAAAGGTTGTCCTAGAACAGAAGCTGGACATCACTTCTTACCACAGCAGTTGGACAACAGCAGCAAGAGAGTGAATTGAGCTCTGGCTATAACACCCCAAAGCCTGCCCCCAACAACACACCTCCTCCAGCAAGGCTCTGCCTCTCAAATTGCCACCAGTTGGGGACCAAGCATTCAAAACACAAGAAGTTATGGGGAACATCTGATTCAAACTACCACAACTACATTTCTGAGATACCAGACTCAAGGGCTATCCCAGATGCAGAGTAAAAACTGAAACTGATTATGAAGTTTTGGGCAAAAGTTTTAATTGAAGCTGGGTGTGATGGTGCACACCTTTAATCCCAGCACTTGGGAGGCAGAGGTTGGAGAATCTCTGAGTTTGAGGCCAGCCTGAGACAACACAATGAATTCCAGGCTAGCTTGGAGCTAGAGTGAGACCCTATCTCAAAATTCTACCCACCCCCCAAAAAAAAACCTGTTTTGAGAAAAAAAGAGGTTGAGAAAAAGAGAACAACAGCACTGATTGTGGAGGAAGCTTGGGTTACTTGCTGACAGAAGAAGACATTTTGTTAGGTTCATGGGAAAGTTTAAATCATAAGCATTGCCTTTTTAAAAAGCTGATTTATGGGCTGGAGAGATGGCTTAGCTGTTAAGGTGCTTGCCTGCAAAGCCAAAGGACCCACATAAGCCAGATGGCACAAGGTGGCATGTGTGTCTGGAGTTTGTTTGCAGCTGCTAGAGGCCCTGGTGTACCCATTCTGTCTATCTGTCTCTGTCTCTGTCATCTATCTATCATCTATCTACCTACCTACCTACCTCTCTGTTTCTCTGAAATAAATAAATAAAAATAAAATACAAAAAAAAAAAACCCTGCTTTATGTTTTTAAGGGGATTTCACCATGTAAGATATAGGTCAATGGTCAGTTTGTTCTTGGAGACATCCTGGCATTATCCTCTATTAAGCTGGTTCTATACTTGTGATATGGGGCTATGGGACAGACACATTGCATACCTTATGAACAAGGGAAGGGAGGAACTCCCTGGGTGGAGTCTATGGCTTATGATTTAAGGGTGTGAGAACCTATAATCTCATTCCCCATGAGTGTCCCTTGTTAGCCTTTCAGTTGCAGCCCCAGGAAGCTTCTACCCAGATCTGATTCAAAGGTAAGTGGAAGATTCGATTAACTTACATCTGTGAACACAGACAGCAGGCATGGAGAGCAGATCTTAGTTTATGTTGAAGCACAGCTGTTTTCTCCTGCTTCTGTTTTCTTTCTCCAGTTCTGCAGTTTTCCAGAGTACCCTGAGAGCAGAGAAATATGGCTATTGTGGATGTAAACACTGTGTTCAAGGTGAGGTGAACTTTCCTGAAAACTACTTGTTTTTTTCCCTGAAGTGTGATTTCTTTGTTGTCTTAGTGATGATGTGTGGTTTGAGAGTTTGTCAGTATAATTTTAGTTTTTTTTAAAGACCATTTATTTATTTATTTACTTATTTGAAAGAGAAAAAAAGAGAGAGGGGGGATAGAGAATGTGCACACCAGGGCCTCCAGCCACTGCAAATGAACTCCAGATGCATTGCGCCACCTTGTGCATCTGTCTTATGTGGGTACTGGAGAGTGGAACCTGGGTCCTTAGGTTTCACAGACAAACACCTTTACCATGAAAACATCTCTCCAACCCCGATTTTTTGTTTTAAATGTACTTGGATAAATAAAAGACAGTATGCTCTTTTTCTTTTCTTTTGGTTTTTGAGGTAGGGGTCTTGCTCTAGCCCAGGCTGACCTGGAATTCACTATATAGTCTCAGGGTAGCCTCAAACTCACAGCAATTCTCCTACCTCTGCCTCCTGAGTGCTGGGATTAAAGGCACGTGCCACCACGCCTGGCTTCTTTTTTTCTTTTTTTTTTCCTTTCTTTTTTTTTTTTTTTTTTTTAATATTTGTCTACTTGCAAGCAGAGAGCATGGGGATTAGGCACACTAGGGCCTCCTGCCACTGCAAACAAACTCCAGATGCACTTATCACTTTGTGCATCTGGCTTACATGGATACTGAGGAATTGAATCCAGGCTGTCAGGCTTTCTAAGCAAGCCCTTTAACTGCTGAGCCATCTCTCCATTCCCACTTTTGGTTTTTTCAAAGTAGGGTCTCATTCTAGCTCAGGCTGACCTGGAATTCACTGTGTAGTCTCAGGGTGACCTCGAACTCCAACAGTCCTCCTACCTCTGCCTTCCTAGTGCTGGGATTAAAGGCGTGCGCCATCATGACCAGCTCTCTAGTCCTACATTTTTTTTTTTGTTTTTCTTTTCAAGCATCTCCCAGACCTTGGGCAGGGGGGACTCAATATTTATGTGTACTTGAAAATTACACTTGAGTTTTCTATTGCTTTATATCTTTGTCTGAAACTAGAGGGAATAATAATGGCTTTTAACCTTTACATTTGTTATTAAATAATTGATATGTATAAGGCCCTTAAAATGTTGACATAGGGGCTAGAAAGATGGCTCATTGATTAAGAGCACTTCCTGCACAAGCATGAGGGCCTGAGGGTGCCTGAGACTGCTCAAGTCCAGTTCCCCAATGCCCATGTAAACAGCTGTGCATGGCCACACAGTCTGTAACCCAGCTGTAGTCCAATGGGGCAGAGAGACTGCAGAATTTTGGGGGTTCATAAAAACAGCATACTCTGGAGTCAATAATCAGCCTCAAGGAAAAACAAGGTTGACCAGTGAGAGCAAGACTAGACATTCTCCTCTAGCATCTTCAGGTACCTAACTGGGGTGTTGAGTCAGCACATACATGTGCATACACCATACACATACATACACACAGCTAACATATAAAATATACTCAATTTGAATATGCCATTATGTTTATATTGTGTACTGAGGTTTTTTTTTTTTTTTTTTTTTTTTTTTTTGGTTTTCCGAGGTTGGGTCTCACTGTAGCTCAGGCTGACCTGAAATTCACTATGTTGTCTCTGGTTGGGCTGGAACAGTGATCCTTCTACCTCTACCTTCTGAGTGCTGGGATTAAAGGCATGTGCCACCACACTGGCATGTACTGAGTTTTTTATGGGTCAGGAAAAATGAAAATATAAATGTGGTTGGTATAGCCTGTAAAGGTATGTTAGGTGAGGAGGGTTGAGGCAGAGGATTGCTGTGAGTTTGAGGCCATTCTGGGCTATGCAGTAAGGTCCAGGCTAGCCTGAGCTACAGTGTGAGACCCTGTTGCAAAACAGCAGGGGGTGGAGGAAGTGCTGGGAAGATGGCTCAGTAGTTAAAAGCACTTGGTTGCAAAGCCTGCAGGCCTGGGTTCATTTCCCAAGCTGTCCACGTAAGCCAGATGCCAAAAGTAGTGCAAGCATCTGGCACTTATTTGCAGAAGAAAGAGGGCCTGGTGTGCTCCTCCACCTACTCACCTGTGCAAATAAATGAAAATTAAAAATCCACAAAGAGCTGGGGAAAGAGCTTAGTGGTGAAGGTGGGGTTTTTTGTTTGTTTGGTTTTGGTTTTTCGAGGTAGGGTCTTGCTCTAGCCCAAGCTGGCCTGGAATCACTATGTAGTCTCAGGCTGGCCTTGAACTCACAGCAATTCTCCACTTCTGCCTCCCAAGTGCTGGGATTAAAGCATGCACCACCATACCTGGCTGAAGGTGTTTTTTGCAAAGTCCATCTGCTTGGGTTCTTTTCCCCAGTACCATTTAAAGCCAGACACAAAGTAGTGCAGGCATCTAGCATTACACACACACACACACACACACACACACACACACGTGTGTGTGTGCGCATGCAAATAAATAATGAATAACAAATTTTAAATCCATAAAGAAAAAATCGGAGTAGGTCTTTTTCAGATAAAGAGAAGAACTATACTTTTTTTTTTGTTTGTTTGTTTTTTTGAGTTAGGGTCTTATGCTAGCCTAGGCTGACTGGAATTCACTTTGTAGTCTCAGGACGACCTCAAACTCATAATGATGATCCTACCTCTGCCTCCTGAGTGCTGGGATTAAAGGCGTGTTCCACCACTCCTGCCTTTTTAAATTTGCAGGTCATTTAATTCACTTACTGGCTGCAGATCCTTTGACAATATTTTTCCTATAGATAATTTATTCTCTTTAATGATTTGGACTCACAAGAGCACTCTGCCTTATTTTCATCAAAACTTACCATCTCTTGTGTGTGTATTTTGAGAGTGGATTTTTTTTAAATTTTTACTTATTTATTTGACAGAGAGAGAAAGAGGCAGATAGAGAGCATGGACACACCAGGGCCTCTAGCTGCTGCAAATGAACTCCAGATACATGTACCACTTTGTCCACTTGATGGTTCTGGGGAATCGAACCTGGGTCCTTTGGCTTTGCAGGCAAGTGCCTTAACTGCTAAGTCATCTCTCCAGCTCTTGAGAGTGGATCTCTTGTAGTCCATGCTAGCCTTAAACTCACAGCACTCTTCCTGCCTCAACCTCCCAAGTATTGGGATTACAGGCACCTGCCACCACACCTGCAAACTGTAATTTTGCTTAATAACTTTATATCTACAAAAATAAAAAGGTTGCTTTGTTTTTTGAGACAGGGTGTCTGTGTAGCCCAGGCTGACCTCAAGCTTGCAACTGTCCTCCTGCCTCAGTCTCTATAGTTCTAGATTATAGATGTGTATACCACTACTGCCAGTTTACAGAAATGTATTAGGGAATTGTTATTTTGACCCTGATAACTGAGATTGTTCTAAGCAGTTGATCATATGGATTTATAGTTATTGATTGAATTCGCCTGCTGGGAGTTGCACACTGTATCCTCCTGTTAGTGGTACCTGGAGGTTCTGCACATTGCTTCTACCCAAAAACTGGAGACAAAAGTAAGTGAAGGAGACAGGTTTTTATTATTTATTTATCTACTTGCAAGCAGAGGAAAGGGGTGAGAGTGACAGGTCCTCCTGCCACTGCAATGAATTCCCAATGCACGTGTCACTTTGTGCATCTGTCTTTATGGGTACTGGGGAATTGAACCTGGGCTTGCAAGCTTTGAAAGCAAGTGCTTTTAATCACTGAGCCATCTCTCCAGCCAACAGTTTTTAAGTCCCAGCTTGGGAAAAGTGAGTACACTCTGTTTCAAACAGCTGAGGATATAGCTCAGTTAGTAGAATGCTCTCATGACATGCACAAAACCCTGCTCCACACCACATAAACTGGAGGTGGTAATGCATGCCTATAATCTCAGCACTTCAGGGAGGGAGGCAGGAGGATTATGAATTTGAGGCTAGCCTGGGCTGCATGCAACTTTGTCTCAAAAAAAGTTATACGCTGGAGAAGATTGCTTAGTGGTTAAGGCATTTGCTTACAAAGCCAAAGGACCCCAGTTTGATTCCCCATGACCCATGTAAGCCAGATGCACAAGGGGACACATGTGTCGAGTTCATTTGCAGCTGCTGGAGGCCCTGGTGTGCCCATTCTCTCTGTCCCTCCCTCTCTCTCTGAAATAAATAAATAAATTATAAGTATGTCCCATTTTGAAAAGGCGAAAGAGTCTCATTGTTTTAATGTGATAGACAGAAAATCCCTATTCATTCCTGGGCCTGGTGTAGTTTTGAGTTTGTTTATTTTGTTTTGTTTTTGTCCTCTGACTCATTCATGTAAAATACAGTTACAGTTAGTTTGTCCCTGGAAACGTCTTGACATTATCCTATAGCTGGTGGGTTCTACCCTTGTGATAAGATAAAGGGATATACATCAATTAAAGATGAGTAATGGTGAAAAGCAGAGAGAGAATTTAATGTGCATTAAGAAGAACAGATAAATGGACTCGGTGACCCCAAGGTCTGTCTTTGGGGTTCTGACATGAACTTTTGGTTTAAGTAGAAGACTAAGTAGAAGACTGGCAAGGTGGAGGGGAGCGTGCAGAGGTTGCCATGAGCAGTCCTGGGTCAAGGGTGCTCTCACTGATCTCTGTCTCAGTTCTGGTTTCTCTAGGTGGGAAGAAGGCCTCATGGCGTGAAGGGATGGACAAGCTGGCTCTCAGGAGATGGGTACTTCTGTCTCAGAGCTCAGCCCTGCCTTTATGGATAATTGCCCTCACCTGGGAAGAGGGCCTGTCCTTGAGGCTATGCTGGTCCTAGAATCCAAGATGAATTTGGATTTAGGACAAGGACTGAAGGAAGACTTTTTAGGTACCTTTTAGGAGGTCTGGAACAGGACACTGTAGAAAGCTGACAGTAAGATGTCTCAGTTACTCTTCGTTTGTATCTTCAACCTTCAAGGGAATGCAGGGGTTTGTTGTCAGTATCTGTGGTCCCCTGCTGACCTTCCTCACTCCCTAGAGATCAAACTGACATAGCCCAAAGTCTCAGACATGCAGAAACTTATTAGGCAGGGCTCAGAAATTATTTCTCAGTAGCCAAATGTTGGTTCGTTGAAATCTTCAGTTTATTCTCAACATTCCAGACCATCTGATCATGTTTACTACACAGAGATACATGATGCTTAGCATGTGTACAGTTGTTCATCCTTGTTTGCCTTATATAGCCTTTCAAAATATTCTGATGTATAGACATTTATAGCAACATCACAGTTTTATGTATCCCATAGCACAAGTGTGTGCATTAATTTTCTTTGTTTGTTTTTATTTTCATGAAGTAGGGTCTGTAAATAGCCCAGGCTGACCTGGAACTCACTCTGTAGCTCCAGCTTGCCTTGAACTCATAGTGATCCTGATACCTTAGCTTCCTAACTGCTGAGATTAAAGATGTGTGTGTGCCACTGTGTCTATTCTGTATCACAGGCTGGCCTAGAATTTAGAATCCTCCTGCCTCAGTCCTTAGGCTTTGCAGGCAAGCCCCTTAACCACTAAGCCATCTCTTCAGCCCCCCCTCCCTTTTTTTGAGGTAGGGCCTCACTCTAACCCAGGCTGACTTGGAATTCACTATGTAGTGTCAGGCTGGCTTTGAACTCACAGCAATCCTTCTACCTCTGCCTCCTGAGTGCTGGATTAATGGCGTGCACCATCCCACCCAGTTCCATTTTCTTTACTATTAAATATGCTTCATCATATTTTCCTTCCAGGAGTTGGTGGTGTTCAGGGATGTGACGATAGAGTTCTCTAAAGAAGAATGGGAATGCCTGGGTCCTGCTCAGAGATCTTTATACAGAGATGTGATGTTGGAGACCTACAGCAATTTCGTATCACTGGGTAATATCATCTATTCTCTATAATTCAGAAAATGCTTTCTCTAAGGACTGGGAATATGGTTCAACTGTAGAGTGCTATTCTAGCATGTATAAGGCACTAGGCTCCAGAATTGCAAACAAACAAAACAGAATTCTCCATTGGAAAATTTTAGGGCCTACATTATAAAACTTAATTTTTATTCCTTGTACCAAAATATTGGTTTGAGCTTTGTTTTGTTAGAATAGTCTATCTATCAGAGCCGTGTGTGATGGTACATGCCTTTAATCCTGACACTTGGGAGGCAGACGTAGGAGGATTGCTGTGAGTTCAAGGCCACCCTGAGACTACATAGTGAATTTCAGGTCAGCCTGAGCTGTGGTGAAACCCTACCTCAAAAAAACAAAAACAATAATAATAATAATAATAATAGTCTATCTATCAGTCACTTACATATTTTTATGTTTTTGTTATTGTTTTGTTTTGGAGATAAGATATCATGTGACCTAGTGACCTAGGTTGGTTGCCAGTTCACTATGTACCTGAGTATGACCTTGACTTTCTGATGTTGCTGCCGCCATCTCCTGAGTGCTGTGCCACCAACTCTGATTTTCTGTTTTCTATTCTTGTGTTGTTGTTCTGGTTTGTGGGATTTGCTTATGGATGTTAGTGTGTGTGCCTGCATGTCTGTGTTTGGAGGCCAGAGATGAACATTGGATGTCTTCCTCAATCGATTCCATCTTTATTTTTTGAGTCAGGGTCACTCATTGAATGTGGAGTTCACCACCTCAACTGGAGTAGCTAGCCTGAAAGCCCCAGGGATCCTCCTGTCTGTGCTTCCCCAGAACTGGAATTACAGGCACACGCTGCTGTCATAGCTTTTACATGGGTGCTAGATGCCTTTACATGGGTGCTGGGTATTGGAATTCAGACCTCCATGCTTCTTCAGCAAACACTTTACCAACTGAGCTATCTTCCAGCCTGCTTGCAGTTTATATAATCATAGTAGTTATTTAAACCAGAAAATGAACATTGGTACACAATTATCAAATTATCTGTATGCTTTATTCAACTGTTGTTCATTATCCTGGCAGTATACATGTATTGATCCAAGATTCCATCCTGTGTTTAACTGGCATGTCTCTGTAGCCCTCTGTGATCTTTGAAATATCCTTTCTCATTCATGACCTTGACACTTTGAACTATGCTGTCCTGTTATATAATATCTAGAATTTGTTGAGTTTTCATTTTTTATCATTCAGTTAAGGATGTGGATTTTTGGCAAGAATACACAACAATGATACTATGCCATCTTCAGTGCATCGCATCAGGAAATAAGTAATGTCCACAGTTATGATAACTGGTGAGCAGTTTACAGGGGCCTCTTTCAGTATTATAAAGCCAGTACTTTTACAGCTAATAGGTTGTTGTATACATAGAGCTTCTCATGATGCTAACCCCACGTATTTTAGTTGTTATCAGTGATTCTTGCATGCAGCAAGTGTTTATTCAAGTGTTTGCTGAATGGTGATTTTTATATCCTCACCATCCTTTGAAGGATCCTGAATTTGTTTTAGGTTAGACTAATTCTATTTAAAAAATGGTTTTTGATTTCTCTATTTGTTGTAATGTTGTTTCTTTGAACAGGACTTGTTGTTTCTAAGCCATCAGTAATTTTCCTGTTGGAGCAAGGAAAAGAACCCTGGATGTCTGAGCAAGCAGGATGGATTCCAGGTGAGTCAGGGTGTTGACAAATGGAGTGTTTTTTGTTTGTTTGTTTGTTTGTTTGTTTGTTTTCTTTGGGAAAGCCCATATTTAGTCAGTGGAGGTGTCCTTTAAGAGTTTTTTTTTTTTTTTTTTAATTTCCTTTTTTTGAGGTAGGGTCTGGCTGTAGCCCAGACTGACCTAGAATTTACTCTGTAGTCTCAGGGTGGCCTCAAATTCACAGGGATGCTTGTACCTCTGCTTCCCGAGTGCTGGGTTTGTAGGCTTGGCCACCACACCCAGCTCCTTTAAGATATTTTATGGAAAGCTTTGCCACAAGGTCCAATGTCTTAGAAGACATTTTGTTTGTTTGTTTGCTTGTTTTGGTTTTTCAAGGTAGGGTCTTGCTTTAGCCCAGGCTGTCCTGGAATTAGTCTCAGGCTGGCCTTGAACTCTCAGTGATCATTAAAGGTGTGCACCACCATGCTGGTGGAAGACATATTTTAAGAAATGGGGAGAATATCAGCAAACTGTTAGTAGATATTTGAGGCTTAGTTGGTAGATGATGAACTGTATATATTAGAGTTTAACTTAATTTTGGTGTGTGTGTGCTTGTCAAGCCCCCATCTCATTAAAGAAAATGAACATTGGTTACCCTCATTGACGTCATTAAGGTAGAAACCGATTCAATATTTCTTTTTTTTAATATTTTTTAAATTTATTTGAGAGCGACAGACAGAGAAAGAGGCAGAGAGAGAGAATGGGTGTGCCCGGGCCTCTAGCCACTGCAAATGAACTCCAGATGCATATTGTGCCCCCTTGTGCATCTGGCTAACGTGGGTCCTGAGGAATCAAGCTTTGAACCGGGGTCCTTAGGCTTCACAAGCAAGCGCTTAACCGCTAAGCCATCTCTCCAGCCCAGATTCAATATTTCTTTATTGAATATAGTATTTATTGTAGTGTTTATCCAGCAGTCTTTGATGCTATTTTATAAAAATCAAATAGGTGAAGGTAGTAGACAGTATTATTTATATTCTTTTATTTCCCTCCTAACTTTGGAAGAGTCTAGTTCTATAAGTTATTGAGAGATGGTTATTAAGTCTCTAATGGTGGTTGCAGAATTGTCATTTCTTGCTCCGTTTCTGTCATTTTGAGGCTTTTTGATTATAAAACTATACAAATCTGATGACTAATCAGATAAATTCACCCTTTTATCAATAAATTGTCTTTGATTATATAGCCTACCTTGAAGTCTCTTTTATCTGTTACTAATGTAATCATTCAACCATCTTTCTTTAGCATTAATGTCAGTATATGAAAATTACCTAAGTCATTTACTTCTTTTTTTAAATTTATTTTTGTTTATTTATTTGAGAGCAACAGACAGAGAGAGGAAGAGGCAGAGAGAGAGAGAATGGGCATGCCAGGGCCTCTAGCCACTGCAAATGAACTCCAGATGCGTGCGCCCCCTTGTGCATCTGGCTAACATGGGTCCTGGGGAATCGAGCCTCGAATCGGGGTCCTTAGGCTTCACAGGCAAGCACTTAACTGCTAAGCCATCTCTCCAGCCCAGTCATTTACTTCTTTTGAGCAACATTTTCTATTTGTCTCTAATGTAGAAATTTCAGTTCTCATAAAATAGGAAAATATACTCATTTTCTTTTAGATTTGCTGTCTGTAAATGAAACCAAGAAGTTATCTCTAGGGAATGGCATTTTTGAAAAGGAATCATTAAAATGGAAAATAATGGAAAAAGTCAGTAGTTCTTGCTTTGAAGAATCTTGCTTTGGAAATGATTGGAAATGCAAGAGGCTCTTTGAGACACAACCAGAGTCTACAGAGGATTATTTACAGCATGTGGCAGTCCCATTTGAAAAAATATCAACTGAAATTACTCAACCAACACCCCTTGTCCTAAATGAAATAATTCATACTGGAACGAAAAGCTATGAACAGAAAATACGTGAAAACCTCACTGAACAGGATCATACCAGTGACAAGCTTAACGACATGTATGAAAGCGCCTTTGCGTATTACACAGATCAAATGAAGCACCCAGAGAATTTTACTGCTGAGAAGTCTGAACTGAAGGAATGTGGCAGAGAATTTGCTTATGATTTCCAACTTGCTCCATACCAGATAAATAAGAAGCCCTATCAGTGTCAGATATGTGGAAAGCTCTTTAAAAAGCATGCCTCCCTCATTCAGCACAATCGATTTCATACTGGTGAGAAGCCCTGTGAATGCAAAGAATGTGGGAAAGCCTTTACAAACTGCTCACTACTTGTTCAACACCAAAGAGTTCACACTGATGAGAAACCCTATGAATGTAAGCACTGTGGGAAGGCATTTCTCTACTTTTCAACATTTTTTCAACATCAGAGAACACATACTAATGAGAAACCTTATGAGTGTCATAAATGTCAGAAGGCCTTTAACAAGAGTGCAAATCTAACCAGACATCAAAGAATTCACAGTGGTGAGAAACCCTATGAATGTAATTTATGTGGAAAGACTTTTACCTGGGCTTCAAACTTGAATGATCATCAGAAAATTCACACTGGTGAAAAACCCTATGAGTGTAATTATTGTGAGAAGGCTTTTCTCTGTCATTCAGCATTTATGAAACACTATAGAACTCATACTAACGAGAAACCTTACCAGTGTCAGGAATGTATGAAGGCCTTCAGGCAGAAAGCACATCTCATTCAGCATCAGAGAGTCCATACTGGTGAAAAACCTTATGAATGTAAGGAATGTGGGAAGGCCTTTGCTTGTCCTTCCTACTTTAATAGACATCAGAGAATTCACACTGGTGAGAGGCCATATGAATGTAAAGAATGTGGGAAGGCCTTTATTGATTGTAAAACTCTTATTCTTCACCAGAGAATTCACACTGGTGAGAAACCTTTTCAATGTCAACAATGTAGCAAGGCCTTTAGGCAGAGGTCCCATCTTACTCAACATCAAAGAATTCATACTGGTGAGAAACCTTATGAATGTAAGGAATGTGGGCAGGCCTTTACTCGTCTTTTACAGGTAAAAAAGCACCAGAGAATACATACCATGGGGGAAATTCTATGTATTTGAATATCATTTATTTAATGACCCTTATTCAACATCTTCAAATACATATAGAAAAAAAGTGAATAATAACCAGAACAGTCATCCTTTTCAATGACAGAATCTGAAATGGGGAGAAGCCTTACAAAAGTGACGTAGGTGGAACAGCCTGCTCTCACTGTACTCAACATTATAATTTATAATATTAGAATAGGAAACCCTTGATTTTTTTTTTCCAGCTATCCATTATGGAACAACAATTTTCAAGAGAAGAACATCCAACAACTAAATTACTTTTGCTTCATAACCCACAATTTCCTTAGATCATAATTTACACAGGAATAATAGAAATTAAATTATTAATAAAATACTATTAAGTAGAACAGTTACATACTGTAGACAGCAAAATATAGAGAATAATCATGTTGATTTTCTCAATGTAGAAAAGCTTTTACCTATAATATGAATTATTTTCAGCATCTTGGTAGCCTCGCCATTTGTTATTTGTCTTTTATTACCAAGTAATTTCAACTCTGTGTGCTTTGGATTACTGGTTTTTAATTATGTAGTAATATTATTGTGAAGATTTACCAAATTCAGGAAAAAAAAAGACCTTTGGAATAGTTACTAACAAATAGGAACTATTAGTAGATATTAGGTATCATCCTTGTTAAAATCTTTTGCTATTTTTGTAGCATTTCATATAATTTTTAGCCCTATGAGTTTTATTAATGACAACTATTGTCATTGTCATAGCTTGTCCCATATCAAATCTATGACAATTTATCCTAAAATGAAAATTATTGGAATGTAGCATAAGGAGATACTCATTTAAACTTAAGTTGTATCAGAAAAGTTATACTAGAAAGACACTATATGGATTTAGTAAAAAAATTTTTTAGAGTAAAGGTGATATGAGAAGTGTTTTTCTTAAAGTAAATCAGGACAATTGGACACCAAAAAGGTGAATAAAAACAACTTAAAAAATTTTATAAGATTTTTACAAAATTTTTATTTATTTATTTATTAGAGACAGAGAGAGAGAGAGAGAGTGAGAATGGGTGCACCGGGGCCTGTAGCCACTGCAAACAAACTCTAGACACATGTGCCACCATGTGCATCTGGCTTACGATGGACCTGGAGAATTGAACCAGGGTCCTTAGGCTTCGCAGGCATGCGCCTTAGCCACTAAGCCATCTTTCCAGCCCCAATTTATAATTTATAAACACCACCATTTATATAAATCTTGGATTAAGTAAAACACAACCCAAATTAGCACCCTGTGTAGACATGAATGTTAATGACAGTTCTACTTGGTAAAATTTGTTATATGTGGCTCATTTGAATAACTAAACAAAGCACTCAAGCAAGAACAGTAAATCCATTGCCAACACCAGGAACATATACTATAAATTATCAGTGAATTTAAATGAGTTACTTTAAAAATACTGGACTTCACCTAAAAGTGTTTTCAAATCATCTGATATATACACTAGATATGGCCAGGTCTTACAAGATAAGTCAAAGAAATGACACAAATGAAACCATGCTAATGGGAAATTAAAGTAAAACTTTTCCGAAAAGAAATTTGTTTGGTTTTTCGTTTTTTTTTTTTTTTTTTTTTTTTTTTTTTTTTTTTTTTTGAGACAGGGATTTACATTGGAACGCAAGCTGGCCTCAAACCTGTGGCATTCCTCCTGCCTCAGCCTCCTGAGTGCTGGGATTACACTGTGCTGCCACACGTGTCCTGACCAGTGAGTGTGCTGAGCATGTGTTCTGCTACTTTGCTACAACCACATTTCTCTTTTTACCTTTTTTTTTTTTGAGACAGGGTCTTGCTAAGTTGCTAATACAGGCTTGAACTCATAATTCTGCCTCAGCCTCCAGAGTAGCTTGGATTTCAGACCTGTACCACAGGCCCAGCTAGAAAAAAAATTAATTATAATGTAATTTGGTCAACATTATTTCAATTAAATTTAAAATACCTAAAATAAATTTTATCAGAATATCTAAATTTTGGGCTGGAGAGATGGCCTAGCGGTTAAGTGTTTGCCTGTGAAGCCTAAGGACCCCGGTTCAAGGCTGGATTCCCCAATACCCATGTAAGTCAGTTGCACAAGGTGGCACATGCATCTGGAGTTCGTTTGCAGTGGCTGGAGGCCCTGATGTGCCCATTCTCTCTCTCTCTCTCTATTGCTCTCAAATAAATAAAAATAAACAAACAAATATAGTGAATTCCAAGCCTGGGCCAGAGTGAGACCCTACTCGAAAAACCAAAAAAAAAAAAGTAAATTTTTCTAATTGGGTCACAAACCTGTAGAAGATTGAATAAAGACAATGTTGTCTTTAAAAAAAAAAAAAAGCCGGGCGTGGTGGTGCACGCCTTTAATCCCAGCACTTGGGAGGCAGAGGTAGGAGGATCGCCATGAGTTCGAGGCCACCCCAAGAATACAGAGTGAATTCCAGGTCAGAGCTAGAGTGAGACCCTACCTCCAAAAACAAAAAAATGAAAAATCTGTCGTGTTACCTTAAAAAAAAAAAAAAAAGCATGAGGTATTATTTACCAAGGGAAATAAAATTTTTTCTTTGAGACAAGGTCTCACTTTGTAACTCAAGCTGGCCTAAAACTATTAATCTTTCTGCCTCAGCTTCCCAAGTGCTAGGATTACAGGTACCAAGACAAGAACAGATTATTACCATAAGACATTTGTTAATACTTTTAAAAAGATTAACCTTTGCCAAAATCCAGAAATGTTAGCTGGACAGGGTGATGCATCATGTAATCCCAACTTTAAAGGTAGAGGCAGGAGGATCAGGAATTCAAGGCCAGCCTCATCTACATATTAATTTCAAGGTAAACTTGGGATATATGAGTGTCAAAACAACAACAAAAAAATACACTGATAATATCACAAAATGTCTACAACATGCTAATATCTTTTGTCAAGGTAGCTGTAAAAAAACGATCAGTAATCGGTTAAAATTACAAGGTAGCAGAGACAGTGAGTGTAGACTGGCCAGTGAGAAATTGCAGAGTAGGATGGTAGACATAAACTTACAAAGTATTCTTCCAGAGAGGACATTATTTGCCATGTCTTGAGCCATGAAGTAAGTCTGAATAAATATAAAATGACTGAAATTAGACAAAATATCTTCTTACATAGAGAAGTCTCCATATAGTTGGAAATATGCTGTTTTGGAACATGCTTTTAAATAACTTCTGAATAACCATTAATTAAAGGAAACATAATGAAATTGAGTTTATTAAAAAATGAAAAATATTTCACTTTTGATACATAATGGAATGTAGCTATAATATCTAAGAGTTTCCCACTAGAAATGTTTTCAGGAAACTGAAATTAGTGAGGAAGTAACATGTCTCAAGATGATGGAGAATGTTAGTAGGTGAAAGGAAACACTGGGTTAGAAACAAGTTAAATGGGAAGCCAGGCATTTTAGCGAGCAGCTGTATTCCCAGCACTCAGGAGAACCAAGAGGGAGGATCTTT
The DNA here is from genome assembly GCA_036346955.1 of Dipus sagitta. Classification (NCBI taxonomy): domain Eukaryota; kingdom Metazoa; phylum Chordata; class Mammalia; order Rodentia; family Dipodidae; genus Dipus; species Dipus sagitta. The sequence goes on along the minus strand of CM070775.1, from coordinate 2,177,401 downwards.
CACTTTGGACCCTGGGTTAGATTGTGAGTTTCAGTATAGTCCTGGCCGCCACCTCCCTTTCCTCATTCAAATAAAGGGACTAAATGTCACAAATTATGAAGAATGTGATTTGCTTGAGTGCATCTGAGTTTAGAAAGTGGAATATTTTAAAGAGAAAGTAAAGAAAAGCTTCCTCATTGATGGTGCTTTGTCTGCATAGTGTTATTTTTTCAGCTTATATCACAGGTAATAGTTATTTACTGAAGTACTTAAATGCTTTTTTCTCCTTTGAAATAAAAATGAGATGACTATCTTTGTACACATTACTTAGTACCTATATGCAAATCTGTATTGTTATATCCCTGGGGTGGATTTGCTACTTGAGTACATATGTGTATTTACAGAAAGGCCAAATTTTTTTGTTTTTATTAACTTTCAATCCTTTCTATGATGTATAGTGCCCATTTCCAGGTTTTTACAGTTTAGTTTTTGCCAGTCTGTTAAATGGAAGATGTTATTACAATTTGAATTTGCATTTTTATGATATGTGTAGTTTTCATTTTCTACATGTTTTCATATTTTTAAATATTAATGTTTTCTGTGGAATGCCTTTTAGTACCATTTTCTTTTGAGTTATATTTTTCTAGTAGTTTTTAAGACTTACAAATATGAGGAATATTAACTTTTTCCTCCTGATTTTTGTTATTTATCTCTGTTGTTGTTTTTTTCCCCCTGGATTTGTTTTGGGAGTATTATGTTGTAAATTCATCAAGTCATGATTGGATGGGATCTGTTTTGATAATGCTTGGATATCATCTTTTCCATTCTAATATATTTGCAAAAATCCTGTGTTTTTCTCTTTGAAAAGATCTATATTTAAAAATTTAATTATTCATTTTGGGGTGTTTTCCTGATTTAGGCGGGGCATACAGTGTCAATTTTCATGGATAGCTACTGTTGCAGTCAGGTTAGCATTGCTGGTAGAAATCACCCAACCAAAAGCAGCTCGTGGGAAAAAGAGGTTTACTTTGGCTTATAGGCTCAAGGGGAAGCTCCACAATGGCAGGTGAAAACGATGGACATCACCCCCTGGCCAACATAAGGTGGACCATAGCAACAGGAGAGTGTGCCAAACACTGGAAAGGGGAATCTGGCTATAACACCCATAAGCCTGCCCCCAAAAATACACTCCCTCCAGGAGGTGTTAATCCCCGAATCTTCATCAGCTGGGGATCTAGCATTCAGAACACCTAAGTTTAGAGGGGACACCTAAATTAAACCACCACATTCCACCTCTGACCTCCATAAACTGATATCCATACATGATGTAAAATACAATGCATTCAGTCCAACTTTAAAAGTCCCCATAGTTTAAGTCCGATAATTCTAACCAGCAACAAGTCTCTGGCATTCCAGTTCCACCCCTCCAGCTAGGCTACTCACAGTTCTGGAAAACTTCATCCAGGGCCAGCAGCTTTCCTTAGCAGCCATCTCGTGGTCCCGGCATCTCCACTGGGTCTCCACTGCAATCCACGGTTCATCCTCATGGTCCCATGGGGTCTCCTTGCAGGCAACCAGCAAACCTGCTTCACACTGTCCATGGCCATTTCCAAAACACAAGACCGTGTTGCAAACTCAATGACCTTCTTTCCAGCATTTCTTATATTCCACAATACCAGGTAGGGTGCCAATTTGTTAATCCAGGGGGGAATAAAGCAGACTTTGAAGAATAGGAGAGTCCTTGAGCACTCAGGTCCCTTCAAATGAGTCTACATTCTTGTCCCAACGCAGGTCAGCTGGCCCAATCTCAAAGGTTGTAATCTCTCAGTTGCAGCTGAATGGGCAGCAATTAACCCAAAGATTTTTTTTCTGTGCCATATCCCTCTGCTCACTCCAGTTCATTTCTCAACCTTGCACAACTTCTCAGGACCCAGGCATAACAGCAAGCTTCCTACACAAACTGCTAGCCCAGACCAGGCAAAGCTCTTTCTCACCCTCATAAGCCAAACCTCACAGTTCATAGTTCTTACTGTATTCAGATCTTTCAGCTCTGACCAGAATAATCCATCAAGCTGTACTTACAGCACTGCAAGGCATCCCTTAGGCCAAGATTTCAAATCCTTCCATATTCCTTTTGAAAATCAGCTCCAAAAGGCCAAAGCCACACAGTCAGGTGTCTAGCAGCAATCCCACTCCTCGGTACCACTTTACTGTTGCAGTCAGGTTCGCATTGCTGGTAGAAATCACCCAACCAAGAGCAGCTTCTGGGAAAAAGGTTTATTTTGGCTTACAGGCACGAGGGGAAGCTCCACGATGGCAGGGGAAAACGGCATGAGCAGAGGGTGGATATCAACCCCTCAACATAAGGTGGACCATAGCAACAGGAGAGTGTGCCAAACACTGGCAAGGGGAAACTGGCTATAATACCCATAAGTCTGCCCCAACAATATACTCCCTCCAGGAGGCGTTAATTCCCAAATCTCCATCAGATGGGGATGTAGCATTCAGAACACCTAAGTTTATGGGGGACACCTGAATCAAACCACTATAGCTACCAAGTTCATCCAACACTGTACTCATTTGTCCATCTTTATCCTACTTGGATTTAAAATACATATATTTATTTGAGCGAGGGAGGGAGAGTGTGGGCATTCCAGGGCCTCTTGCCACTGGAAAGCACCACTTTATGTGTCTGGTTTTTTATGGGTGCCGGGGAATCAAACCCAGGCTTGTTGACTTTACAAGCCAGCTCCTTTAACTGCTGAGCCATCTCCCCAGCATGCATCTTTGTCCTATTGTGTTTTTGGTTGGTTTGTTTTATTTATTTGTTTGTTTGTTTGTTTGTTTCTAGGTAGGGTCTCACTCTAGCCCAGGCTGACCTGGAATTCACTATGTAGTATCAAGTGCAGACTTTATCATAGGCTAAGTTCCAATATGTCTTTGGATCTATTTATTTTATTTTTTGGTTTTTGAGGGAGGGTTTCACTTTAGCTCAGGTTGACCTGGAATTTACTATGTAGTCTCAGGGTAGCCTTGAACTCATGGCAATCCTCCTACCTCTGCCTCCCAAGTGCTGGGATAAAAGGCATGTGCTACCATGTCTAGCTCTTGTTCTTTTATTTGTATTTATTTGTTTATTTTTGGATTTTGAGATGGGGTCTTTAGCCCAGGCTCACCTCAAACTCATGATCTTCCTGCCTCAGCCTCCCAAGTGCTGGGATTAGTGGCATGCACCACCATTACCCAGTTGGATCTGTTTCTAGATTGTTAGTATATCCTGCTGCTCTGTGTTATAATTAGTTATTTTTTTTCTTAAACTTTATTATGTGCATGTGTGTGATGGGGCACATGCATGTCATGGCCTGTGTGTGGAGTTCAGAAAACAACTTCCACGTCATTCTTAACCTGGCCACTTCATTTGAGGCAAGGTTGCTTGCTCTGGATTCTCTCTGCTGTTCTGTCCAGTGCTCAAACTTCTGGGGTCTTCTGACTGCCTCTGTGTGCAGCAGCCCCGCTGGGAGTACAGAAGCCTGCCATGGATTCTGTGGGGTTTTTTTTTTTTTTTTTTGAAATTTTAGATATTTATTTATTTGCAAGGAGAGAGAGCAATTGGGTGCTCCAAGGCCTCTATCCACTGTAAACAAACTCCAAATACACGCACCACTTTGTGCATCTGGCTTTATGTGGGTATTGGGGAATCAAACCCGGGTCTTTAGGCATTACAAGCAAACGCCTTAACCGCTAAGCCATCTCTCCAGCCTGAGTTCAGTTTTTCTTGCATGCTTGGTTTATCCCTCTCTGAGGTGGGATTACACTCAGTTTATTTCCATTTTGACCCTGTGTTGTTTCCACTGACTTCGAATTCATGATGCTCCTCCTGTCTCAGGCATCAGCACACCTGGCTTGTCATGTTCTGCTTTTCCTCTTTATGATGACACAGCAAGAAGCCTGAATGTGGGCCCCTTCAACTTGACTTCCCAGATTCCCAAGCTGCAAGGCATTAAACTCTGTTCTTCATCACTTAACCTATTTAGCAGGGTGTGGCATTGAGGAGTGGCTAGGGGCTAGGTCACCATGTCCACTCTACTGATAGAGCATTCCTCGGGGTGGAAGCTCCTTAGCCAGCCCCCCCTTCTACAACCTGCAGGCCTCCTGGTATGGGGGTGAGATGGAGTGCTGTGTGGGTGGAGAGTCATCCTCTAGATTTAATGAGTAACTGCAATCTGAATCAAAGGCAATCAGGTCCCCACAAGTCACAAAGGGCACAATAACATGGGTGAGACCATCCAACTGGTTGAAATCTGAGTCGTAGGAGTGGTCCAGTAAGGGTCTGGTGAGGTCTGGCACAAAGTGCTCAGGAGGGTCATAACCCTGACAGACAGCAAAGGCTTCCATGCTGGAGTTCCCACTGCTCTTGGGCTTGGCGCAGAGCACACTGGAGAAGACACGCAGCTGACTGTAGGGCATCATCGCATCCTGACCTTGGAATATCTTGGCCACAAAGCATCTGGCTTTATGTGGGTCCTGGGGAATCAAACCCTGGTCCTTAGGCTTTGCAGGCGAGCACCTTAACCGCTGAGCCATCTCTCTTTATCCCACATTCTGGCTATTTCGGGTCTGGGGATCAGACTTGGGTACTTCAGCAGGCGTGTTGATCCCTTTTATCCACTGAGCCATCTCCCCAGCCATAATCATTTATTTTGAAATCGTGTCTTGATGCCTGGCAAGTATTTCCTGCATTACTCCTGATTTTATGTAATGTTACACACCTTGTTGATTTCTGGAGGAAAATATAAATCTGCCTGGGACTTTGATTTTTTTTTTCGTGTTTTGAGGTAGGGTCTTACTTTAGCCCAGGCTGACCTGGAATTCACTATGGAGTCTCAGGGTGGCCTCGAACTCACTGGGATCCTCCTACCTCTGCCTCCCGGGTGCTGGGATTAAAGGTGTACACCACCACGCCTGGCTCTTTTCATTTTTAAAAAGTAGCATGCATGCTGGGCATGGTGGCGCACTGTTTTAAAAAGTAGCATGCACTACTACACCCGTCTTGGATTTTTTTCTTTTGTTTTTATTATTGACAACTTCCATAATTATAGACAATAAACCATGATAATTCCTTCCCCCCTCACAACTCCACTCTATCATATCCTCTCCCTTTCAATCAGTCTCTCTTTTATTTTTATGTCATCATCTTTTCCTCCTACTATGAGGATTTTTTTATTATTTTTTTTTTCAATTTATTTTGGTTTTTTGAGGTAGGGTCTCACTCTGGCTCAGGCTGATCTGAAATTCATTATGTAGTCTCAAGGTGGCCTCGAACTCACCGGGATCCTCCTACCTCTGCCTCCTGAGTGCTGGGATTAAAGGTGTGAGCCATCATGCCCGGCTTGTTATTTATTTTTTTGAGACAGTATCTCCTGTATCCCAGGCTGGTCTTAACTCTAGCCAAGGATGGCCTTGAGCTTCTGATCCTCCCGACTGTTTCAGAGTGCTTGGGTCACACAGGCATCTAATAGACACCATGCCCAGCCACAGAAAAAGTACATAGTACAATGTTAGATATATAATATATCTCATTGAATACAATACATGCTTGATAGCTATTATGGTTAAATTTTCCTCCTTTTTGCTTTTAGAGACCAAGGCTCATGTACCCCATGCTGTCCTTGAACCCTTGATCCTCCTACCTCTGCTTCCTGAATGCTGGGATTAGGTGATTGCCACCACGCCTGGCTTGAAATATTAAATTTTAAAAATGAAGGCTTTATACTGAATTACAAACTACATATCCCAGTAGATGTCCATGGATACTTGAGTGAGCATGCTTGCCATATGGATAGAGAACAGCCCCTACAGGTGGATGAATTCTTACTCTGTCTCAGTATATGTTCCTGAGGAGCACCCCTTAAAGCTGTGTATTTTATTAAGCTGTTTTGTTTATAAAGCAGATATTATTAAACTACTATCTGCATATAAAGAAAAGGTCAGATCATCATGTCGTCTCTCCCAAGTAACTTACTAACCTCATAGCGTATTTTTACCAACATATTCTCATCACATACACTACAAATAATAATACAAAGGAAATACTCAGATAAAATTACTAATTGCACTAAGTCTTGCAAACATTTTCCTAGTCTTCAAGAAAGAAAATATACAGGCTCACACCTGTAATCTCAACACATGAGAAGCTGAGGCAGCAGCCCAGCTAGAGTGTGACTCTCAGAAAAAGAAAAAGAGCAAGTAAGGGAGGAATAGAAAAAGGGAGGAAAAAGCCGGGCGTGGTGGCACACGCCTTTAATCCCAGCACTCAGGAGGCAGAGGTAGGAGGATCGCCGTGAGTTCAAGGCCACCCTGAGACTCCATAGTGAATTCCAGGTCAGCCTGGACTAGTGTGAGACCCTGCCTCGAAAAACCAAAAAAAAAAAAAAAAAAAAAAAAAAAGAAAAGAAAAGAAAAGAAAAAGGGAGGAGATAAGTATACTTTCCTATCTGCTTTAATCATAATGCTTTCCCCTTCTCATCCTCCCTCTTCTAAGCAAACACCTTGTTCTTTCCAACTAGTCCCTCTTCTATTTGAATGTCTTTTGGGCACCTGCCTCCACCTTCCATGTTGATGTTGATGAGCCCAATGGTGTTCAGGTAACAACAGTTGCTGTGAGATTATAAATGCAAATCAGAATAGTTGGTTATTCCCATAACAGTCATGCCACTACTGCACCAGTGGGCCCACCTAGCCTGGCTGGTTGGTCATATATCTCATAGGGTCCACTGTTAGGTAAGACTGTTGATGACTTTTGTCTCCCAGCAGCCTGCATAGCACTTTCCAGCACCATGACAACAGGGAGAAGGCTTCTAGCTCAATCCTCACGTGCTTTCTCAGTGTCCCAGCAGTTTCAAATATGGCTGAAGAAAGTGGAGTAAGTCTATTAATCACTGAACTTCGGCATCATGACAGCATAAATGATACCTTTAGCTACTTGCCTTACATAACTTTTTAGAGGTAAGATCTCATGTAGCCCAGGCTGGGCCTTCAACTTGGTATGTAGTCCAGGATGGGCTCTAACTCTATGTACTGGAAACCTTGAACTTCTGGTATTACTCTTGCTGTCTCCTGAGTGCCAGGATTTTAGGCATGTGCCAGTGTGTCAGTTCATACAGTGCTGATGATCAAACCCAGGGTTTTGTGTATGACAGAAAGACTGTACATCTCCAGCCTCTAAAATCAGTATTTCTTTTTGTTCGTTTTTTTTGGGGGGGGGTTGTTTTGTTTTTTTTGGTTTTTCAAGGCAGGGTCTCACTTTAGCTCAGGCTGACTTGGAATTCCGTATGTAGTCTCAGGGTGGCCTTGAGCTCACAGTGATCCTCCTACCTCTTACCTCTGCCTCCCCAGTGCTGGGATTAAAGGCGTCCACCATGTCCATCTTAAAATCAATATTTCTAATAACTCTGGTTTGTTGTCTCCATTTGTAATCTTAAAGGCATGGGAAATTTCATAGCCAAATGAATATCTAATTTTTTTCCAGAGCTCATGAACCCCCTTTAGGGCTGGGAATGTAATTCATTGGTAGGGTGCTTGCCTGCCATGAGCCTCGTTCTGGATTTGATTCTCAGCACTGAAACCAAGCATCAAAATAAATTCCTTTCAAAGTCAGGCATGGTGGCACACACCTGTATTCCCAGCATTCAGGAGGATCAAGGATTCAAGGCCAGCCTGGGATACACTGAGACAATAAACGACCCCCTTGCTTCTGTGAAGGGCATCTCCTTCCCTGTCATAGTCACAGGCACGAGAAGCATCTGATGGCACAGCCCAGTGTGGATTTCTCACCCTTGGTCGATCCATCCTATCTCGGAAAGTGCAAGTCCTGCCAGTCAGCCTTGGAATCAGAATGGATGTGTATAAGCGTCCACTGAGGAAGCTTTACTTCCCAGGTTTATAAATAATAGTGCTGTGGAGGTTGGAAAGAACAGGTGTGTACAGAGTATGGCTGCTGAAATTTAAAGAGTTCCTTTCTCTGCAGCTCAGGATGGACTCCATATGTCTTCTCTATGTCCCATGACATTCCTATTAGTTCTACTTTCAAAACAAAAGATGGAAGCCAGGTGTGGTGGTGCAATTCTTTAATCCCAGCACTTGGGAGGCAGAGGTAGGAGGACTGCTGTGAATGTAAAGTCACAGAGGCTACAAAGTGAGTTCCCAGTAAGCCTAGAATAGAGCAAGACCCTACCTCGAAAAACCAAAACACACACTCTCTACCTTTCTCTCTGTTTGGGCTGGAGAGATGGCTCAGCAGTTAAGTCACTTATGCCTGCAAAGCCTAAGAACCCAGGTTTGATTCCCCAGGACCCATGTAAAGCCAGATGCACAAAGTGGCATATACATCTGGAGTTTGTTTGTAGTGACTCAAGTCCCTGGTGCACCCATTCTCTCTCTCAAATAAATAATTAAAAAAAAAAAAAAAGAATAGGTGGAAGAACAATGGAGAAGGATACCAAATTTTCTGCTCCATCCACTGCAGGCAATCACATTCCATTGCAGGTGAGCACATGGGGCACCACATGGGCACATACACGTGCTTATATCACATACAAACAAAAAAAATTATCTCTTATTTGTGACAGGGTCTTGGAGTACCCAGGTTGGTCTCTAACTCTAAGGCTCTGCCTCAGCTTCCTGAATAACTAGGATTATATGTATGTTCCACTACACCAGCCTTTCTGTGGAATGGGGTGGCAGGGGAGTGTGAAACCAACAGCCTTGTGCATGCGAACCATATGTTTTACCACTAAGCTATATGCACATCTTATGGGCTGGAGAGATGGCTCAGGGGCTAAAGGTGCTTGCTTGCAAAGCCTGATGGCCTGGGTTCAATTTCCCCATCTTAAAAGATACTCCAAGCCGTCGGGTATGGTGGCGCACGCCTTTAATCTCAGCATTTAGGAGGCAGAGGTAGGCGGATCACCATGAGTTCGAGGCCACCCTGAGACTCCATAGTGAATTCCAGGTCAGTCTGGGCTAGAGTGAAACCCTACCTTGAAAACAAACAAACAAAAAGATACTCCAAGCCATCATTTTTTACATAAATTCTCTCAGAAGATAAAATTTGTCTTCTATACCCTACAAAATTAATGTGTTCTGAACATTTTTAAATTTATTTGAGAGTGAGAGAGGGGAAGAGGTAGACAGGGAGCGAAAGAGAGAGAGAGAATAGGTGTGCCAGGGCCTCCAGCCACTGCAAACAAACTCCAGACTCATGTGCCACCTTGTGCATCTGGCTTAGTGGGTCCTGGGGAATTGAACTGAGATCCTTTTGCTTTGTAGGCAAATGCCTTAACCACTAAGCCATCTCCCCAGCCCCTGTTCTGAACTTTTTTTTTTTTTTTTTTTTTTTTTTTTGGTTTTTCGAGGTAGGATCTCACTCTAGCTCAGGCTGATCTGGAATTCACTATGTAGTCTCTGGGTGGCCTCAAATTCATGGCAATCCTCCTCCCTCTGCTTCCCTAGTGCTGGGATTAAAGGTGTGAGCCACCATGCCTGGCCCCTGTTCAGAACATTTTTTTTTTTTTTTTTTTTTTTTTGGTTTTTCGAGGTAGGGTCTCACTCTAGCCCAGGCTTACCTGGAATTCACTATGGAGTCTCAGGGTGGCCTCGAACTCACGGCGATCCTCCTACCTCTGCCTCCCAAGTGCTGGGATTAAGGCGTGTGCCACCACGCCCGGCTTCCCTGTTCAGAACATTTTTAAAAGAAATTCTGCTATTTCAACTATGATAGTTTACTTAGTTGTAAAATTCTTCATCTAGAATGAGAACATATGTCTCTTCCCATTTCTCCAGCCTCATTTAAGCACACTGTTTTGTGGCTGGGAAGATACTAAGTTAAATGCTTGCCTTCCAAGAATGAGGAGTAATTCTAACAGTGGGGAGGCCTAGACAGACAGGTCCCTGGGGCTTGCTGGCTAACCATTCTTTCATATGGGTGAGCTCCAGGACAATGAATAGCACTGTTTCAAAAAAAAAAAAAAAAAAAAGAGGGCTGGAGAGAGATGGCTTAGCAGTTAAGCACTTGCCTGCAAAGCCTAAGGACCCATGTTCAACTCTCCAGGTTCCACAAAATCCAGATGCACAAAGGTGAGGCAAGGTTGCACATGCCCACTAGGTGTCACAAACGACTGCAGTTCGATTACAGTGGCTGAGGCCGTGGTGTGCCAATTCTCTCTCTCTCTCTCTCTCTCTCTCTCTCTCTCTCTATATATATATATATATATATATATATATATATATATACACACATATGCACATATGTAATTTTAAAAATTAGGTGAACAGTGATTCTGAGGAACAACACTCCAGGTTGTTCTCTGGCCTCCACGTGCAAGTATACCCACACACAGGAACACACTTTTTTTTAAATGATACAGCCATTTAATATACATACAAATTGTAAAGAATATGTATAAATATTTTACATAGATGTAAAAGCATGTAGAATCCAATATATAAATTGTTTTAAAAACTGTAGAGTTGGGCTGGAGAGATGGTTTAGTGGTTAAGGCACTTGCCTGCAAAGCCAAAGGACCCACGTTTGACTCCCCAGGACCCACGTAAGCCAGATGCACAAGGGGCACATGCATCTCAAGTGCATTTGCAGTGACTGGAGACCCTGGAGCACCCATTCTCTCTTTCCCTCTACCTGCCTATTTCTGTATCTCTCTCTCTTAAATAAATAAATAAACAAGTAAGTAAGTAAATAAATAAATAAATAAATAAAATAGGTTTTTTTTAACTGTGCAGTTTGAAAAAAGCCATATAATAAAGAAAAACTAGTTAGTTTAATCTGGATGGAGCAAACCAAATTAGAAATTCTCTTTTCTCTCTAAGTAAAAATTTTTAAAAATTATTTATGGCTGGAGAGATGGCTTAGTGGGTTTAGGCACTTACTTGCGAAGCCTAAGGTCCCAGGTTTGATTCCTCAGAACCCATGTAAGCCAGATGCACAAGGCAGCACATGTGTCTGGAGTTCATTCGCAGTGATTGGATGCTCTGGCACACCCATTCTCTCATTTTCTCTCTCCCTCTCAAATAAATTAAAATATTGGTCGGATTGGACAGCTGGCTCAGTCTTAAAGGCACTTTGCAGGCAAGCATATTAACCACTAAGCTATGTCTCCAGCTCTTCAGAGCATTTTTCCACATATATATTTTCTACTCTTAGAACTTAGAGCCAGATAATTAGTGAATTTTTTTTTTTTTTTTTTTTTTTGAGGTAGGGTCTCACTCTAGCCCAGGCTGACCTGGAATTCACTATGGAGTCTCAGGGTGGCCTCAAACTCAGGCGATCCTCCTACCTCTGCCTCCCGAGTGCTGGGATTAAAGGCATGCGCCACCACGCCCGGCTAATTAGTGAATTTTCTGATCCATCTTTGCTTTTAGGAAATGTCTCTTGCTCAGTGTTGTCAGAGTGGAGAATGAATTTGTTCAATGAAGTTCTGGGAAATGGTTTCCTTCCAACCATTCAGCTATGACTTTGGTGTCATGTATATGCTAAATGTGGGCTATTTGTTCCTGAAGAGATTCAGTTCTTGCCTTTTTCACATTCCAACAATCATTTTCTGAGAATTAAGAATAACAAATATACTGAAAATTACAGAAAAATATAGGGTGGAGTTGGTGTGTAAAATAGGCAACACACACTTTTTTTTAAAAGCAGAATTTTGCTTCCCTTTTTTTTAACCTAGGATATTGAAAATATGAGATGGGCCAGAAACATATTTTCATGCTGCAATGCAAGTAAACAGTACAGTGTTAGGTGAGGCAGAAGGATCACTACAGGTCTGAGCCCAGCTGGGGTTACAGGTTAAGACCTTGCCTCAGGGGTCTGGGGAGATAGCCCTGTGTTACAGGCACTTACTGGCAAAGCCTGAGCGCAATTCCCCAGCCACCCATGTAAAGCAGATGCAAAAGGTGGCATAAGTGTGTAAGCTTGTTTGCAGAGGTGAGACCCTGCTATGCCCAAACCACATGCACACACATGCAAATAAATATGACCTTGCCTCAAACAACCAAGAGGTATACCCCACCCTCCAAGAAAATCCAACTTTGAGACCCCCCCCCCACATACAAGCGAAATCTTGGATAATTCATCAAAATGAAGTGGACTATAATTAATAAAAATCCATGAATACAGGGATAGAGAGATGGCTTAGCAGTTAAGGCTTTTGCCTGTGAAGCCTAAGGACCCATGTTCAATCTCTCTCCAGATCCCACATAAGCCAGAGGCACAAAGCTGAGGCAAGCACAAGATCGCACATGCCCACTAGGTGGCGCAAGCGTCTAGCGTTCAATTTCAGTGGCTGTGGCCCTGGTGTGCCAATTCTCCCTCACTAAAAAATAAATATTTTAAAAATATTTTATTTATTTATTTGTAAGGGGAGAGAGAAAGTGAAAGCGAGCTCACCAGAGCCTCTTGCCAGTGCAAATTCCAGATGCATGTGACATTTAGTGCATCTGGCTTTACATGGGTACTGGGGAATTGAACCTAGACTACCAGGCTTTGCAAAGTTAAGTGCCTTTAACCACTAAGCCATCTTCCCAGCCCAAATGAATAATTTTTAAAAGTCCATGAATACCATACTGTTGGGATCCCATAGGGAAATAGGAACGAAGGAAAGAAAGCGTTTCCTTATTTTAGACGCCAACTAACATAACACGAAAAGCAGTGAGAAAAATCACATCACAGTCCTGTAGATCAGGTACAACCCATCAGTAGATGCTGAAGCTAGAAGGTAAGCCTGATGGGAACCCAGTCGCGGGCATGGTGGTGATGAGACTGCGGTGGAGGCGCACCATGGGTTCGAGGTCAGCCTGGGTTAGAAACAGCAACCTAGGCGGACCTGGACTCGCGCCTGCGCACTCCAGACAGCGCCAGGTTCTAGGAGCCCGCGTCACGTGCCGGGGGCGGGGCGGGGCTGTCCCCGGAGGCGAGAACTCAATGAAAGAAGCCGGCTGAAAGGCCTTTCTGCGCGGAGGTGCGGGCCGTCGCGCCGCTGCGGCCACGTCCCCGCCTCGGGAGGCCCGCGTCTGCGCGCTGCAACCCAAGCCGCGCCCTCGGGAATCCGCACGGCGGGCCTCGGGCCCTCCCGCTGGGTGCGCGCGGGGGCCGCCGACCGGATGGGGTATGGCCTTTGCTGCAGGAAGCGAGGGCGCGGCGGTGGCGGTGGCGGCGGTGGCGGGGCGGAGTCTGGGTGCGGCCTGACCGAGGACGGCGGTCAGAGAGCCGAAGGCGGGGACGGAGATGAAGTCTAACGGAGGTCCGCTGCCCAGTGCAGGACCCGCGATAACGGGCAGGCCAGGGAGCTGGGGCCCCCGGGGATGGGTAATCCCGATGCCCATGATATGCCTGTCTCGCTGTGTTCCTCTGGTCTGCAGTCGTTCATGCAGGTGGAGGCTGTCCAGGGCCCAGAAAGCGTGAAGGAGGAGGGGATTGGAATCCTGAAAGAAGAGCCTCGGGTGGGGGCTGGAGATGTAGCTTGGTAGACTGCTCACTTAGCATGCAGGAATCCACGGCATGGATCTTCGGCACCTCCTGAAACCTGGCATGGTGTTGCAGCACTGTGGAGTGGAGGCAGGAGGATCCGAAGTTCAAGGTCGTTCTCAGTTACATAGGGGCTTACTAACCATAGGCCAACTTGGCACACATGAGACCTGTAAGGTACAAGTTTGGTGTAGAGAAGAGAGAAATAAAGACAAGGAAGAAGGTCTCAACGATAGCACAGTTTATCTGAGGTAAACTCCTGGAGAAGGGGTGGGCAGAGCATCCAGAGCTCACTTTCTGCTCACGGACTTGGGGTAGTTCCTGGGCCCTTAGGATGATGGGGGGGGGGGGGGCGGAAAGTTTTGCAGCTAGTCAATACCATTAGAAGAAATGGGAGTGACTGATCCCATTAGGAGAAAGGAAGTGTGTGAGGGGAGGGGGTCAGAAAGTTTCAGTGTAGAGAGAAAAAAAAATTAGTTCTTTTCCTGGGATTTTTTTTGTTGTTGTTGTTGTTTTCTTGGTTTTTTTGGTTTTTCGAGGTAGGGTCTCACTCTAGCCCAGGCTGACCTGGAATTCACTATGGAGTCTCAGGGTGGCCTCGAACTCACAGCAATCCTCCTACCTGCTGGGATTAAAGGCGTGCGCCACCACGCCCGGCTTTTCCTGGGATTTTCCATTGCAAAATGGAAGGGTATAGAGTTAATATTCCTGACTTTTTATTAGTTATTCCTGTTAGGTGGCAGGACAGAATCATTTTGGGGACCCTGTTGCTACCTTCATTGGCAGCGGAAGAGTTGTTGGGTCGTAAAGGTTTAATTAGGGAGTTAGGTTCTGAGAGGCTAACTTGGTAATAACGTTGAGTTATACAGAGTCCTAGTTTAAGAAGCATGCAAATGGCTTATGTTCTGTGCTTTGTTTTTGGCTGTGATTTCTTTTTTTGGTTTTTCGAGGTAGGGTCTCACTTTAGCTCAGGCTGACCTGCAATTCTCTATGTAGTCTCAGGGTGGCCTCTACTCAGGGTGCCTACCTCTGCTTCCCCAGTGCTGGGATTAAAGGCGTGCGCCACCACACCGGGCTGGCTGTGATTTCTCAAGGAACAGTGGAGGGCTGTGGTGGAGCTCACTGGTTGAGCACAGACACCTCAAAGTGTTCTCTGACGTCCACACACATGCTGTGGCACACACTCCTATACACACAACTAAATAATTTTTAAAAACTCAAGGACTGAGCAGGGTGTGGTGGCTCACGCTTTTAATCCCAGCACTTGAGAGACAGGTAGGAGGCCTTGAGCTCGAGGCCACCCTGAGACTACATAGTGAATTCCAGGTCAGCCTGGACTAGAAATAGGCCCTAACTCAAAAGCAAACAAAAAAGCAAGGGCTGGGGAATGTAGCTCAGTGGCAGAGTACTCACTTAGCATGTGCAACAATGTGGCTTCTATCTGTAGCACTGCAAAAAAAAAAAAAAAAGAGGGGCTGGAGTGATGGCTCAGTAGGTAAGGACACTTGATGGCAAAACCTGAAATCCTGGGTTCAGTTATCAAACTACCCATGTAAGCTGGATGCAAGAAGTGGCACAAACATCTGGTATCTGTTTACAGTGGCAAAGAGCCCTAGCATTGTACACACACACACACACACACACACACACACACACACAAATAAAAAAATAGAAATGCAAATACTCAAGCCCAGACCAAACTTCCTAAATACCAAGCTCTTAAGAGTGTAGCCTGGTAATCCGTTTTACCTATCCCTGAAGTTTGATGACCTAATTTTGCAGCTGATCTGCCTCTAGTTTTTTGGTTTTTGTTTTGTTTTGTTTTTGTTTTTGTTTTTGGAGGTAGAGTCTCACTGTAGCTCAGGCTGACCTGGAATTCACTACATAGTCCTAGGGTGGCCTCGAACTCACCTCAGTCCTTCTACCTCTGCCTCCTGAATGCTGGGATTAAAGGCGTATGCCACCACACCTGGCTTGCCTATAGTTTTGAGATGGACATATTTTGGTCTAAATTACTTCTTACCTCTCATAAATTGGTCTGTTAGAAGCAGGTTACACATAGAAATGGAGCAGGAGTATACATTGTGTTTAAAACCTGGGAACTTTGAGACAATTCTGATTTCATGGCTTCATATTCTGCCCCCAGCCCTGGCCTCTGTGGACTGCTTCTCCAGTAAATGACCTTGAGGAGGACTGGTCAGTTCTGCACCTCTAAAATCATGGCTCATGTAAGTTGATTTCTCTCTACCTGAAATTTTGCCAGTTTTCTTTTCTTTCTTTCTTTTTTTTAAATTTATTTGAGAGCAGGAAAGAGGCAGAGTGAGAGAGAGACAGAATGGGCGCACCAAGACTTCCAGCCACTGCAAATGAACTCCAGACACATGCGCCACCTTGTGCATCTGGCTAACTTGAGTACTGGGGAATTGAACTGAGGTCCTTTGGCTTTGCAGGCAAGCACCTTAACTGCTAAGCCATCTCTCCAGCCCTCTTCACCCTCATTTGTTATTCTGAAACTTCCCACCAGAGTCCTGTCTAACTGCTGCTCCATAACTCCCATTCCGGTGAGGGCTGGAGCCCTATGTCTGCCCTATTGGCTCCCCGCTTTTTTGTCCATCTGTCAGTGTATATTGACCAAATCATTCAGTAGTTCCTGTAGGCTTGTTCTTGGTTTAGAGCAGAGATGAAGACCCTACTGGGGTTTTACTTGATCCGAGACTGTGAAAATCAGAGTGCCTTTCCTTAGAATTACACTGACCACAAAGAATTATAGTGGATGTTACATATGTAATTAAAAATTTCCTGGGTGTGGAGATGGCTCAGAAGTTAAAGGAGCTTGCTTGCAGAGCCTGACAACCTGGGTTCAATTCCATAGTACCCACATAAAGCCAGATGCATGAAGTGAGTGGCACATGCATCTGGAGTTTATGTGCAGTGGCAAGAGACCCTGGCATTCTCCTCCCCCCTCCTTTCCTCCCTCTCAAATGAATACAGTTAAAACATTTTTTCTAGTAATGATATTTTGAAAGTATAGAATGAAGAATACATATATAATGTCACATTTTTGAAATATTTCTTTGAAAGGGAGGGAGAGAATGGTGCTCTAAGGCCTCCTGACCCTGCAAACAAACTCCAGATGCATGTGTCACTTTGTGCATCTGGTCTTTCGTGGTTACTGGGGTATTCAGGTTTGCAAGCAAGCACTTTAACCACTGAGCCATCTCTCCAGCCCCTATAATCTCACATTAAAAAATTATTTATTTATTTGAGAGAGAGAGTATGGCACTCCAAGGCCTTCTGCTACTGCAAATGAACTCAGGATACATGTGTCACTTTGTGCATCTGGGTTTATGAATCTTACATATTTTTAATTGTCACATTTAAAAATTTTTTTAATATATTTATTTATTTGAGAGAGAAAAAGAAAGAGGGAGAGAATGGATGCTCCAGGGCCTCCAGCCACTGCAAACGAACTCCACACGCATGCACCCCGTTGTGCATCTAGCTTATGTGGGTCCTGGACAATCGAACCAGGATCCTTAGGCTTTACAGGCAAACACCTTAACTGCTAAGCCATCTCTTCAGCCCTAAAAAGATTTTAATGTAGTTATATGCAAGCAGAGAGAGAGAGAAAATGGTTGCACCAAGGCCTCTTGCCTCTGCAAACAAACTCCAGACACATGTGCCACTTCTTGCATCTGGCTTTACATGGGTGCCAGCTATCAAACCCTGGCCAGCAGACTCTGACAGGCTTTACTGAGCTTTCTCCCCAGGCCAATAGTCACAGTTTTAAAAACAAAAAGAAGCCAGGTGTAGTAGATGCCTTTAGTCATGTCCCTTGTCTAATTCCTAAAAGATGATAGGGCTGGAGAGATGGTTTAGCGGTTAAGGCATTTGCCTGCAAAGCCAAAGGACCTAGTTTCAAAGCCAGATGCACAAAGTGACACATGCATCTGGAGTTCATTTGCAGGCCTAGAGGCTCTGGCATGCCCACATTCTTCCTCTCTCTTTCTCTCAAATAAATAAATAAAAATTTTAAAAATGAGAAATTTTTAGGCCCTTTGCTTAGATGTGTTCTTACAACCCTATTTCAGTTAATAGGGGAATTTGGTAATTCCCTGCACTTGTCTACAAATGAATACAATTACGTAGCCATAGTTAGTTAGCAAAGCACAAACACTGTGAATTTGGTCCATAAACCAAAATAGGGCCATGGACTTTAAAAAAATTATCCTGTAAGCAAATTGCTTTTTGAATGAATTGTTTAAAAATAAAAGGAAAAAATAAAAGGGCAGGGGTGAAGAGGAGGAGAAGAAGCAGTGGCAGACATGCAGCTTGCAAAGGTACCCCATTGGCCTGTAAGAAAGCCATTGCCACCCCTTGGTGATATTAAGAAATCTTGAAGAACACAAAGACATTTCTTTCACATGATGGGTGTTCATCCCCAGACTATTCATTTGATAAATGAAATGAGCATAGGGCTGGGGAGATGGCTAAGGGGTTAAAGGATCAGAGGTTAAATAAGCATATATCCTTTGACCCTTCTTTCATCTCATAAAATGTTTATTTTTATCTTACAAATAATGCATGGGTTTGTCATTTCAGGGTTTGGTGATGTTCAGAGATATCACTGTAGACTTTTCTCAGGAAGAGTGGGAATGCCTGAATTCCTATCAGAGGGATTTGTACAGAGATGTCATATTAGAAAACTATAGCAACTTGGTGTCACTAGGTAAGTCTGTCTGTGGCAAATAACTTAGAAATTCAGAAGACTGAATTCCAGGGCTTACTTTCTAGAAACAAGCTGGTTGCTGTTTGTGGTTTGGGAGGTGGACACCTCTGTAGCATTTTGTCTTCCTACATAATCCAGTGACCTTTACATCTTTGCTGGTCTGTTACTCCTCTCTAATGGCATACATGGATTCTCAAATCTGAGCTCTGATTGATTCCATGCTGTGTCATCAAAAGCATATGCGGCAAAGGTAGAAAGACTCATGATAGCTCCTGTTGAGACCTGAAGGCAGCAGCAGGCAAGAGTGACAAGTCTGTGGAGGGTCTGGTCGTCCTGCTGCTTGTCTTTTGGCTTCAGTCTGGAAGGTTTTGCACACTAACAGGATTTTTAGGAAGATCAAACTTGGTCTAGGTCTTATTGAGGATCACTCCACTGCTTCCAATACCAGTGAAGAGATAGGTGTCTCCCCTCAGAGGAGATGGTGTGTCGCATGTAGAAGTAGATGGTGCTTTGGCAGACGGACCCACTCATATCTGATACTTTACTTTCACACCTTCTCATAGTATATTTACAGATTATTTTCATTCTTGAGTTTTAAAAATATTTTATTTTTATTTATCAGACAGAGAGAGAGAGAGAGAAAATGAGCACTCCAGGACCTCTAGCCACTGCAAACAAACTCCAGACGCATGCACCACTATGTGCACCTGGCTTACGTGGGTTCTGGGGAATCAAACCTGGGTCCTCAGGCTTCACAGGCAAGCACCTGAACCACAGAGCCATCTCTCCAGCCTCCTTCATTCTTGACTTTGGGTCCATTCATGTGTTTGCACATGCAAGTGTGTGCATGTGTGTGGAGATGAAGGACATCTCAGTTGTGCTTCCTCAGACGCTGATGACCACACAGTGTCTCATATTCTGGAGCTCACCACATGGACTAGATTGGCTGGCCAGAGAGCCCAGGGATCTACCTGTCTGCTTCCTCAGCACTGGGTTTACAAGCATATACTATCATGTTTGGCTTTTCTTCTTTTTTTTTAATATTTATTTATTTGGCGGGTGGGGGGTGATGAATAGGAGCTGAGGAAATGGGTTAGTGGTTAAAGGTGCTTGCTTGAGAGAGAATGGGCATGCCGGGGCCTCTAGCCACCACAACAAACGAACTCCAGACACATGTTCCACTTTGTGCATCTACCTTTATGTGGATATTGGGGAATTGAACCAGGGTTCTTAGCCTTTGCAGGCAAGAACCTTAACCACTGAGCCGTCTCTCTAGACTTTTGTTGTTGTTGTTGGGTTTTGTTTTTTGAGGTAGGGTCTTGCTCTAGCTTAGGCTGACCTGGAATTCACTATGTAGTCTCAGGGTGGCCTTGAACTCACAGCCATCCTCCTACCTCTGCCTTTTGAGTGCTGGGATTAAAGATATGTGCCACCACACCTGGCTAACTTTTTTGCACATGTATATGTGGTGTGTGTGAGTGCACACACATGTGTGTGCACATGCATGTGGGCATACTTGAATTTTTCTTTTATTAAATATTGTATATTTATTTATTTATTTATTTGACAGAGAAAGAGGGAGAGAGAGAGAGAATGGGCACACCAGGGCCTCCAACCACTGCAAATGAACTCCAGATGCATGTGCCCCCTTGTGCATCTGGCTAACGTGGATCCTAGGGAATTGGACCTGGATCCTTTGGCTTTGCAGGCAAATGCCTTAACCACTAAGCCATCCCTCCAGCCTGAATTTTTCTTTTTTTTGAGGCAGCGTCTAACTCTAGTGCAGGCTGACCTGGAACTCACATTCTATAGGCCCAGGCTGGCCTCAAGCTTGTAGCAGTCCTCCTATCTCAGCCACCTAAGTGCTGGAATTAAAGATATAAACCACCATGCCAAGCTAATGTTATGAAAACATAAATATGTTTTTATCTTTTTTTTTTTTTTAGATGGGGTCTCTTAGGCTGGCCTTGAGCTTGCTGTGAAGTTGAGAATGACATTGAACTCCTGATCCTCCTGCCTCCATTTCCCAAGTGCTGTGATATTAGGCATGCACCATCACACTTGATCACATTTAGCAAATACATTCTTTCCTGAGCATTCTCTCTTCTTTCAAGCAGGATGTTCCATTTCTAAGCCAGATGTAATTACCCTGTTGGAACAAGGAAAAGAGCCCTGGATGATTGTGAGGCATGAGAAAAGAAGATGGAGCCAAGGTGAGCAAGCTCTAATCAGGCAGCGTAGTCATGACGTAACCTGGCTGAGGAAGGATCCTTAGATGTGGACTGTGAGAGATCTGGACCTTGGGATGAGAATTTAGGATCCTATCAATGAATCACCAAAGAAATGTTCTCTATACTTCGACTTACTACTTTCTCGTAGTTCCCTTCTATCTCACTAGGGGAAAGCTTTCTTCCCTAGATATAATCATTTTGCTTGTAATTAGATCCATTTTCTTTATAGCTCTCTTTTGTACTTCAACTTTTTATTTTATTTATTCATTTGTTTATTTAGCTATTTCTTTATTAGAGAGAGAAAAGAGAGAGAGAGAGAATGTGCATACCAGGACCTCTAGCCACTGCAAACGAATTCTAGAAGCATGCGCTACCATGTGCATCTGACTTATGTGGGTTCTGGGGAATTAAACCTGGGTCCTTAGGCTTTGTAGGCAAGTGCCTTAACTGCAAAGCCATTTCTCCAGCCCCTTATTTTATTTTTTTATTTGAGACAGAATCTCATTGTACAGCCTAAACTGATCTTGAACTCCCAATTCTCCTACCTCATCATCCGAAGTACTAGGATTATGGGTATATGCCACCATGCCTGGTTTGTATTTCTGTTAAAAAATATTTTATTTAGCCAGGCGTGGTGGCGCACACCTTTAATCCCAGCACTCGGGAGGCAGAGATAGGAGGATCGCCGTGAGTTCAAGGCCACCCTGAGACTCTATAGTGAATTCCAGGTCAGCCTGGGCTAGAAGTGAGACCCTACCTCAAAAAACCAAAATATATATATATATATTTCTTTAAAAGAGACAGGGACAAATGGAGAGACAGACAGAGAGAGAGTGAGTATGGGCACACTAGGGCCTCCTGTCACCACAAATGAACTCCAGATGCATGCACCACTTTGGGCATCTGACTTTCTATTCATCCTGGGGAACTGAATCCAGGCCGCCATGTTTTGCAATCAAGTATCTTTAACTGCTGCACCATCTCTACAGTCCTATATTTTAAGTGTTATGTATATATTTCTTTTTGTTCTCATTTCATGGGGTTTACATTTGAAAAGGGAGTCATACATTACATAATGTAAGTCAGTGGTAGCGTGTCTGCTTGGCTTGTTTGAGGTTCTGGGCTTGAACCCCAGCACCACGTCACGAAACAAAAAATAAATGGGAGGCCGGATGTGATGGCGTATGTCTTTAATCCCAGCACTTGGGAAGCAGAGGTAGGAAGACTGCCGTGAGTTCGAGGCCACCCTGAGACTATGTAGTGAATTCCAGGTCAGCCTGAACTAGGGTGAGACCCTATCTCAGAAAATAAATAAATAAATAAATAAATGGGGAGCCGGGCGTGGTAGCACATGCCTTTAATCCCAGCACTTGGGAGGCAGAGGTAGGAGAATCGTCATGAGTTTGACGCCACCCTGAGACTACTTAGTAAATTCCAGGTTAGCTTGGACTAGAATGAGACCCTACCTCGAAAAACAAACAACAAAAAAAGAAAATAGTTTCAAAGCTGGGCATGGTGGCGCACTTATTTAGTCTCAGCACTTGGGAGGCAGATGTAGGAGAATCGCCATGAGTTTAAGGCCACCCTGAGACTACAGAGTAAATTCCAGGGCAGCCTGTGCTAGAGTGAGACCCTACCTTGAAAAAACAATAAATAAATAAGTGGGGGTGTGGAGAGATGTGAAGCCTAAGGACTCAGGTTTGATTCCCCAGTACTCAGATCAGCCAGATGCATAAGGTGGTGCGTGCTCTTGGAGTTCGTTTGCAGAGGTCCTGGCATGCCCATTCTGTCTGATTCTCTTCTCTGCATCTCTCTGCTTGCAAATAAATAAATATAAAAAATGAATGGCTTATTAAATATCCTGAAATGTTTAACTGTTAGGAAGAAAAGTGAATGGAAAATTTATGAATAATTAGAATGAGAAATGGAGTATTGGGAGAATGGTCTACCAAAAGAAGTCAGTTTGAAGAGGCTGCAGCTGTTTGACTGTTTGAGAGTCAGCGCACTTAACTGCGATGCATTTCAGTAGTTCATTCTTTCTTGGTGCTGGGAATGGAATCCAGGGTCTTGGACGTGCTAAGCAGGCACTCTACCACTGAGCTGCACTCTCAGTCCCAGAATTTCCATTGTCTGTGTTTCCTGCCAGTCTTTGACTGTTGTCTTAACCATGTCTCCTTTGGCACCAACGCGGTGTGCATGTATAGTTAGTATTGCCAAAATATTCAACTTGAATATCACAGAAGAGATGTTCCTTAAACATGAATGAATGATGGAATATGGAGTGAACACATTTGGACACAGATATGGCTGACTCAGGGTAGCATACAGTTCATACTGCTTGTCTACAGTGGAGCCTCCTTTTTAAGAATCAAAATGCCAACATTTTGATTGGCTGGCCACTTCAGTGGGGGCCATATATGACATTCTCAGGTTTACTGTGTCTACACTGAGAATGTTAGCCATATATATATATACATATACATATATATATATATATATATATATGTATGTATATATATATGGTAAATTTTATAGTTAGTTCTAATTTGTTTGTTAGTGAATATGGGCATTTTGTCCTAAGTTTATTTATGTTCATATTTATCTTGTGCATGGTCAGCTCACTTCCATCATTCTATTACTTTCCATAGTGTTTCTTGAGCTCATTTCTGTAGCTTTTATGCAGTGAACAAGAATACTTTCATGCTTTTCTTTTTTTTGTTTTTGTTTTGGTTTTTGTTTTGGTTTTTGTTTTCGAGGGAGGGTCTCACTCTAGCTGAGGCTGACCTGGAATCCACTATGTAGTCTTAGGGTGGCCTCGAACTCACAGCGATCCTCCTACCTCTGCCTCCCAAGTGCTAGCATTAAAGGCATGCGCCACCACGCCCATCTACAAATGGTTTTTTGCATTTGATTTTGATTTTCCTATGACTTCTTTCTAGACTAGTCATAAAATTTACAAGTAGGGCTGGAGAGATGGCTTAGTGGTTAAGCGCTTGCCTGTGAAGCCTAAGGACCCCAGTTTGAGGCTCTATTCCCCAGGACCTACGTTAGCCAGATGCACAAGGGGGCGCACACGTCTGGAGTTCGTTTGCATTGGCTGGAGGCCCTGGCGCGCCCCTTCTCTCTCTCTCTCTCTGTGTCACTCTCAAATAAATAAATAAAAATAAACAAAAAAGATAGCATTTAAAAAAATTATAAGTAAATTCTGAAATTACTACTTATCTCATTGTTTATCATGTTTTATAACTGACTTATCAATTACAGTTAGTTAGCTAATTCCCATTATCTTATACATATCATTTTATATCTTATTTGTCTTATTGAGGTCCTAAGTTGACTTTCTCCTCTAAATTCTTCAAAATTGTCAGTTGGTCTTTGTTGTTACTGTGTTTTTTGTTTTATTTTGTTTTGACAAAGTCTTGCTATATAACACCAGCTGGCCTTGAATTCATTGTAGCCAAGCTGACCTTGACTTGTGATCATCTGGCTCAGCCTCCTGAGTGTGAGAATTATAGGAGTAGGCCACTATGCCCAGCCTTTTTTA
Source organism: Dipus sagitta (assembly GCA_036346955.1). Lineage (NCBI taxonomy): Eukaryota > Metazoa > Chordata > Mammalia > Rodentia > Dipodidae > Dipus > Dipus sagitta. The sequence continues at coordinate 2,153,381 of CM070775.1, read as the reverse complement.
AAAAATTGTCATCTTGTGTAAAGAGACAGCGATGGCGAGAAACGCACATGTAAATTTCAAAGCAGTAGCTCTTGTGCCATTTTTTACCTTTGTCTACTTACATCATATTGATATTCTTTAAATTATTGCCTTTTAATGTCTTTTTGTGTATTCTTTTTTTTGTTTTTTTTTGTTGTTGTTTGTTTTGTTTTGTCTTTTGTGGTATAGTAGTGTGTACTCTAGCCCAGGCAGACCTGGAACTCACTATGTAGTCTCAGGCTGACCTTGAACTTACAACGACCCTCCTACCTCTGCCTCCCAAGTGCTGGGATTAAAGGCGTGTACCACCACACCTGGCCTCATGAATTCTTAAACTTTACTGGAATATAAAACATGCATATACCAATGCACAATTTTTTTTAATTTTTTGTTTATTTTTATTTATTTATTTGAAAGCGATGGACACAGAGAGAGAGAGAGAGAGGCAGATACATATAGAGAGAGAATGGGCATGCCAGGGCCTTCAGCCACTGCAAATGAACTCCAGACATGTGTGCCCCCTTGTGCATCTGGCTAACGTGGGTCCTGGGGAATCAAGCATCTGACTGGGGTCCTTAGGCTTCACAGGCAAGCGCTGAACCACTAAGCCATCTCTCCAGCCCCCAATGCACAATTTAATGTTCAGCCTAGTAAATTTTCAGGAGCTAATCACACCCACCTCTTCAGTGAGACTAAAGAATGGAGATTTACTAAAGTACTAAAGCCTTTCCTGACTCCATCCTGTCCTTTCTGTACTCCATGGTCGACCACTGTCCTGACTTTAACAACTCCACACATTAAACCATTTTTAAACATTGTAAAAATGCAGTCCCCCATTCTTCCCTGTGTGGTTCTGTGTGCCATCTGGTGTGGGTGGGGAATGGTTGCATTGCATGGGCTGCAGACTGTTCTTTTCGAGTACTGCTCTGCTCTGCTCGCATGCCATCAGCTACTGAGCCCTTTCCCTGTTGATGAGACATCAGTTCTTTCCAGTTTGGGTATGGCAGATGATGCTACGTGATAGATGTTTCTTTTTTCTTTTCTTTCTTTCTTTTTTGTTGAGGTTAGGGTCCCACTCTAGACCAGGCTGGCCCTGAACTCCTGGTGATCCTCCTACCTCTGCCTTCTGAGTGCTGGGATTAAAGGTGTGCACCCTGGGTAGATGGCTTAGTGGTTAAAAGTACATGCTTGCAAAGCCTGACAGCCTGAATTCAATTCCCCAGTACCCATGTAAAGCCAGGTGCACAAAGTGGTACATACATCTGGAGTTTGTTACAATGGCAGAAGGCCCTGTTATAACCCTACTGTCTCTGTGTTTTCCTCTTTCTCTCTGTCTCTATCAAACAAATAAGTAAAATATTTTAAAAATACCTTTTTCTTTTTACAAAGTACTGAAATCTTGGAACTGGGGGTGTAACTCAGTTGTTAGAATACTTGCCTAGTATGCACAAGGTTTCTGTTGTGTTTTTTTTTTTTTTTTTTACTTTGTGTGTTTGCGTGTGTGTGTGTATACACATGCATGCATGCAGTGGCCAGAGGCTGATAGGACATAAGGTCTCCCTTGATCATTCTCCACTTTATTTATTTATTTTCACCTTATTTATTGAGACTGGATTGCTCACTTGCACTCAGAGCTTACTGATGGGGCTAGTCTAGCTAATCAGCTTGCCCTGGGGATCCTGTCTCCATCTCCTGAGCACTGGGATTATAGGCAAGCTGCCACACTTACCCAGGATTTATGTGAGTGCTGGAGATCCGAGTTCAGGTCCTTGTGCTTGCATGGAAAGCACTTTTCTGACTGAGCCATCTCCTTAGCCCTGTGTTTTCTTTGCTATTATTAAGTTTTCTTTTTTAAAAAAAGATTTATTTGCCAGGCGTGGTGGCACACACCTTTAATCTCAGAACTCAGGAGGCAGAGGTAGGTGGATCACCATGAGTTCGAGGCTACCCTGAGACTACATAGTAAATTACAGGTCAGCCTGGGCTATAGTGAGACCCTACCTCAAAAAAAAAAAAAAAGTTTTATTTATTTGAGAGAGAGAAAGAGGCAGAGAGAGGAGTAAGTGTGCCATGACCTCCTGTTACTACAAAGAAACTTTAGCTCCACTTTGTGTATTTGGCTTTATATGGGTACTGGGGAATTGAACTTGGGCCCATCCTGCTTTGCAGGCAAGTGCCTTTAACCACTGAGCCATCTCTCCAGCCCTGTTATAAAGTTGTAACATTTATTTCATCCAGAATAGAAGACTATCATATGTTTATCTTGTTTTCTTTCAGATTTGGAATCCAGGTGTGACACTAAGAAGTTATTTAAAGAAAATGATGCTTGCAAAATTAATTTATATCAGTGGGAAGTAATGGAAAGAATTGAAAGTCAGGGCCTTGAAGATTCCTTGATTGGAAAAGAATTAGAATATAAAATGTTTGGAGAACAAGCAGGTTCTCAAAAGGTATATTTCAGGCAAGTGACAAAAACCACCCCTGAAAAAATACCCACTTACAGAAAACACCCATCTCTTAGTCTGTTTCAGAAAGGTCATGATAAAGAAAAACCCTACGAATGTGGGGAATGTGGGAAGTCTTTCAGAGTGCGCCAACAGCTTACTTTTCATCAGAGAATTCACACTGGTGAGAAGCCCTATGAGTGTAAAGAATGTGGAAAAGCCTTTAGGCAATGTGCCCACCTTAGTCGCCATCAGAGAATTCATATGTCTGACAAACTCTATGAATGTAAAAAATGTGGAAAGATCTTTGCATGTAGCTCAGACCTTCGAGTGCATCAGAGAGTTCACATTGGCGAGAAGCCCTATGGTTGTAAGGAGTGTGGGAAAGCCTTCAGAGTGCGAGGACAACTTAATCTCCATCAGAGGATTCACACTGGAGAGAAACCCTATGAGTGCAAGGAGTGTGGGAAAACCTTCAGACAGTATGCACACCTTACTCGCCATCAGAGGCTTAACCTTGCTGAGAAGTGCTGTGAATGTAAGGAGTGTGGCCAGGCTTTTCTGTGCAGCACAGGCCTTCGGCTGCATCACAAACTCCACACTGGTGAGAAGCCCTATGACTGTAAGGAGTGCGGCAAGGCCTTTCGAGTGCGGCAACAACTCACTCTTCATCAGAGGATCCACACTGGAGAGAAGCCCTATGACTGTAAGGAATGCGGGAAGACCTTTAGTCGTGGCTATCATCTAACCCTCCACCAGAGAATTCACACTGGTGAGAAACCTTACGAATGTAAGGAGTGTCAGAAGTTCTTCCGTCGTTATTCAGAGCTCATTTCACATCAAGGTATTCATATCGGAGAGAAACCCTATGACTGTAAGGAATGTGGGAAGGCTTTTAGGCTATTCTCGCAACTTACTCAACACCAGAGTATTCACTTCGGTGAGAAACCCTATAAATGTAAGGAATGTGAGAAAACTTTTAGATTGCTCTCACAGCTTACACAACATCAGAGCATTCATACTGGAGAGAAACCCTATGACTGTAAGGAATGTGGGAAGGCCTTTCGACTTCATTCGTCACTTATTCAACATCAGAGAATCCATTCTGGTGAGAAACCATACAAATGTAAGGAATGTAAGAAGGCCTTTAGACAGCACTCACACCTTACTTACCACCAGCGAATTCATAAAAATGCTTAAGAATTCTTACAAGAATCTTTTTTTTTTTTTTTTTGTGAATGTTATGCTAAGGAGTACTAGAAAATTCTAGAGGAAAAATTTTTGAATGGAAGAATTCCTTTTGTTTCATGCTTAAAAGTAACAGCATGAAAGATGTTATTCAAAGAAAATGTGATAATATGTAATATAATAAACATGTAGCAGCCTTTCATTCACTCATATTGAACTTTAGGAAATTCATTCTAGAAAGGAACTTCACTAAAATCATGAGCGTTTAAAAGGCATAGTATACCTATGGAATTGCCAGGGTACTAACTAAATTTTGAAAATGGATACACAGAAGCAAAGAAAGCTCATTTAGCTTGTGTTTCCTATATAAGTTATATTTCACAGCTACCAGAAGTTGTTGAGGTAAAATTCTTTCCCAGAGAACTCCAGCTGGGAAATGTAGAATTAAAAAATCTATTACAAAACTATTTTGTGACATATAATGTAATAGTGGATCTAGAGGTTAAGACTATTAAGCGATAGATTGACTTGAACTTTATAGTGAATGGATAAGGTTGACAGCACCTGAACCATGGATCAGTTTTAACTTCACACAAGTAGAGCAAGAAAACATGCACCTCTTACTGGTGCTACAATAAACTACACAAGTCTTGCTGTAAGTATTGGACTTGAACTTAAACCAATGAAGCTCTAACTCCCAGTTTAGAGAAAACTAAGGAATGGAAAAACATTACCCAACATAACGAGAAGCTACTAAAACTAAAATGTGCAGAATGCCACAAGAGGAATGATAACAAAAGGGCACTGAAGAAAAAAAAAGAGGTGGAATTCTTAGAATATTGAAAGACTTAAAAGGCATAGCTATCAAATGCAGTGAAAAATTTAGATCATGATTTCAACAAATATGTAAAGCAAGATATTTTTGTGAATGAGTAAAATAACACTAAAATGGACTAAATGTGGGAATTAATGGACCAGACCTTCCCTATTGAATATAATGTCACTAGTGACATAATGAGCACTTGAAGTATTGATCATTTGAGAAGTGGTCAGTCCAAATTAAAATGGGGTTAAAAATAAATTCACACAAGATCTTGAAGGTTTGGTTTTCATATTGAGTACATCCATGAGGTAATATACTAAATATATCATTCACTTTTTTTTTTTTTTTTTTTTTTTGGATTTTCAAGGTAGGGTCTCACTCTGGCCCAGGCTGACCTGGAATTCACTATGTAGTCTCAGTGTGGCCTCAAACTCACAGCAATCCTCCTACCTCTGCCTCCCAAGTGCTGGGATTAAAGGAGTGCGCCACCACACCCAGCTTTCTAATTCATTTTTGATGTATTAAAATACATTCAAACTAGTTGCACTTCTTCTTTTTCTTTTTTTTTTTTTTTCCCTCTAGCTCAGGCTGATCTGGAATTCACTATGTAGTCTCAGAGTGGCCTTGAACCTCATGGTGATCCTCCTACCTCTGCCTCCCAAGTGCTGGGATTAAAGGTGTGTGCCACCACGCCTGGCTTCTTCTTTACCTTTTTTCTTTGTAGTTGCACTTTTTAAAATAAGATTTACACATTTTAAGGTTATAGTCAGCATACATACTGTATTGTCAGAATTGATATAAGCAGGGAAACAATAGCATTTAGCCAGTGATGTTTTCCTTTGAAAGGTGACCATCACAGTTAAGACCTTGGCAGTTTAGGTCAAGGAAGGGGAATAAGATGGCGCAGTTGAAGCTGCGTGGACAAGATGGTGGAGACTGTGAGTTTTTAAATCCTAAGTGGCTGTGCAAACAACAAAAACCTATGAAATTTCTACCATATTCTTCTACAAGACAAGCCCAAAATTAATTATAAACTTAGATGAGAATACCCACAGAATCAGAATCTAGACTTGTCCTTGGGAAGATAACCTAGTAATTCTAGTATCTAGTCAACTGTATCCTACAGTTCATTTACATGTGGAATAGTAAATCATTTATCTAGAATATCTTGGGCCGGATCCATCCTACCTCAATTGCTTATCTAGATTTAGGCATCCTACCATAATTACACATCGGGAGTGCAGGCATCCTATATTCAGAACATCAAAATGAGAGAAAAGAATCCATTTGTGTCTTCTCAGTTCTTCCTGTGGGGTATTTTTAAAGCTTTTTATATGCTTAAGAATAAAATGAATTCTATATTGGCAGAATTAAAACCCGACATTTTAAAATTACTTTTTCAAAAGTATGTAGTCTACGAGTCCTTACAGATGGTGATCCCTGACAGACATAAACAACTTCACTGTAACTGCCGTTATAAACTGTTTCTCTGCGGTGGTTGGAAAGCCATGATCACTGATGAAATGCATCATTCCATGACCTTTCAACTTCAAACATAATACAGAGTCAAACCGAAGAATCTCCATGCCCAGCTTGTGTGTTTGCATACCAAGCTCCTCAAGATACAGTATTCCTTAGATGAAATATGAAAGTTAATAGTATTTACATACAGCCAGTTTCCACAAAATATACTTGGTCTTTTTTTTTTTTTTAACAAGGTTTCACTTTGCAGCCCAGATTGTCCTCAAATTCGCTACCTTGTCTCAGCTTGCTGAGTGCTGAGGTGATAGGCATGTGCCAACAAACCTGATTTGATGCTACTTTCTTAAAAGGGAGGTGTGTTTAAACAAGAATATTAAGTACTGCATATTCAAATTACATTTTTTTTTTAGAACATAGAACTATAAGTTTGTCCCAACAGTGCAGTCATGTGGGTGTATTTGATGGTTCTTAACCTAGTGACCTCAAGTGCATGTTCCCACTGCCAGGGCCTGGATTTGGGATAAGACTCCTTCTCTTAGCAGGCACTGCTAGATGTGAGGTAGAGGACCACAAAGGGGAGACGTCTAGATGGGTGCCAGGCGGTTAGCTCTGTTCCTTGTTGGCCAGCATGACCTACAGTGTGCATATCGTGCTGATGCTCTTCTGCCAAAATGAAAGCCTCCGTCAACCTTGCACTGCAATTAGAATGAACAGCCAATGCCTGTACAGTAAAACAGATAAATCTCAAAAAAAAAAAAAATCACGAAAATTTTTGGGCAAAAGAAGCCAGACACAAAAGGGTATATTCAGGTTGGAGGAGTGTCTGTTAGTAAAGTGCCTGCCTAGCATACATGAAGCCCTGGGTTCAGTCTCCAGCACCACATAAGCTGGGTGTGGGGTGCACACCTGTCATGTTAGCAATTGGGGGAGAGAGGCAGGAGGGGTGGAAGTTCAATGTCCTTGGCTGCATAGCCAGTTTGAGGCCACCCTGGGACACATGAGATCCTGTCTCAAAAAAATAGGACTGTTAAGATTCCACTTATATATACAAGACTTGAGAACTCTGATGCAGTTTGTGTGTCACAGGAGTAGCAGTGATAGATAAAAGCATCATGAAGGGGCTGGAGAGATGGCTTAGTGGTTAAGCGCTTGCCTGTGAAGCTAAGGACCTTGGTTCAAGGCTCGATTCCCCAGGACCCACGTTAGCCAGATGCACGAGGGGGCGCACGCGTCTGGAGTTCATTTGCAGTGGCTGGAGGCCCTGGTGTGCCCATTCTCTCTATATATCTGCCTCTTTCTCTCTCTGTCGCTATCAAATTAATGAATAAAAATAAACAAAAAATTTTTTTAAAAAGCATCGTGAAGAGCCGGGTGTGGTGGCGCACTCCTTTAATCCCAGCACTCGGGAGGCAGAGGTAGGAGGATTGCCGTGAGTTCGAGGCCACCCTAAGACTCCATAGTGAATTCCAGGTCAGCCTGGGCTAGAGTGAAACCCTATCTCGAGAAAAGAAAAAAAAAAAAAAAGCATCATGAAGCTTTCCAGGGAATTTTAGAAATGTTTTGTCCCTTGGTTTGGGTGCTGAACGGAATGATATATTCAGTTTGTGAACATCAGTTTGTACACATTTTTTTCTGTATGTACATTATCTTGCAATTAAAGTTTCTTTAACTTATGAGAAAACAAACCATGAGTTCACTGGTTTCAATTCAAATTTAAATTTTTATTTATTTATTTATTTATTTATTTTGGTTTTCAAGGTAAGGTCTCCCTGTAGCCCAGGTGGGCCTGGAATTCACTATGTAGTCTCAAGGTGGCCTCAATTTATGGCAATCCTCCTGCCTCTCCCAAGTGCTGGGATTAAAGGTATGCACCCCCACACCTGGCTAAAAAAGTCATTTTTTAAACTTTATTCTTGAGTCGTTTTATTTTATAGTGGAAAACGATTTAAAGCAGTGCTTTAAGCTAGCTATGGTGGCACATGCTTTTAATCCCAGCACTTGGGAGGCAAAGATAGGAGGATTACTGTGAGTTCAGGGCCAGCCTGAGACTGCATAGTGAATCCAGGTCCTGGACTAGAGTGAGATCTTAGCTTGAAAAACCAAGAAAAAAAAAAACAACCGGTGATTTCGTCAGTGCCATGTTTATGAGTTGTGAAAGATCGCAGCGACACAACCCACTGTTAACACTAATAAACACTGCGTGAGGTTAAGCTTTCTCTGCATCACTCTGTGTTCTTAAAATATTCACCAAAACATGCAGCCAAGGTGCTGGGGAAATGGTTCAGTGGATAAAACATTTGCCATGCAGTGTGAGGACTTGCGTTCAAATCCCCAGCATCCACATAAATGCTGGGCAGACATGGCAGCTGCCTGTAATCCCAGCATGTGGGAGGCAGAAACAGGATTCCTGGGGCAAGATGGCTAGCTAGACTAACCAGATTGTCAAGTGAGAAACCCTACCTCAATAAAAGAGCAATAGCAGAAGATACCTGGCATCCACCACTGACCTCCACATATGCACACCACACACAATGGGGCTGGGGAGGTTGCTCAGTTGGTAAAGTGTTAACCTAGTATGCCCACAGCCCTGACTCTGATCACCACCATAAAATGGAGCATGGTGGTGCATACCTGAAATCCCAACATTCAGGATACAGAGGTAGAAGAAACAAGTTCAAGGTCATGCTTGGCTACATAGCTTTTTTAAAAAAATTATTTATTTGAGTGAGGGAAAGAGTCAGACACACACACACACATACACACACACACAGAATGGGTGTACCAGGGCCTCCAGCCACTGTGAATGAATGCCAGATGCATGTGTCACCTTGTGTATCTGGCTTACATGGGTCCTGGAGAATCAAACCGAGGTCCTTTGACTTTGCAGGCAAGTGCCTTAACTTAAGCCATCTCTCCAGCCCTGCATAACTTTTTAAAACCAGCATGAGATACATGAGACTCTGTATCCCATACATCTAGTATTTAAGAAGAAATTTTGTAACAATATATATCCCATCTGTGGTTGTTTGATTCAGTTGTCCCCCATAAACTTAGGTGTTCTGAATGCTAGGTCCCCAGCAGGTGGCAAATTAGGAGTTAGAGCCTCCTGGAGACAGTGTATTGTTGGGGGCAGGCTCATTGGTGGTATAGCCAGCTTCCCCTTGCCACACTCTCCCATTGCTGTTGACCACCTGATTTGGGCCAGGAGGTGATGTCCACCCTCTGCCCATGCCATCATTTCACCTGCCATTATGGAGCTTCCCCTCAAGTCTGTAAGCCAAAATAGACCCTTTCCTCCCACAAGATATTTTTGGTCAGGTGCTTTTTGCCAGCACTGAGAAATTAACTGAAATAGTAAAATTGGTACCTGAAGTGGGGTTGTTGCTACTAGAAACCTGATCATGTGGCTTTTTGCCTTTTGGGACTGATTTGAGGGAGGAATATGGAAGGACTAGAACCCTTGGCCTAAGAGACGTCATGCAGTGCTATAAGTACAACTAGATGGACTATTCTGGTCAGAGTTGAAAGACCTGAATGCAGTAAGAACTATGGACTATGAGGTTTGGCTTATAAGGGGAAGAAAGAGCTTTGCATGGACTGGGCTAGAAGCACTTTGTGTGAGAGGCTTGCTGTTGTGGCTGTGTCCTGAGAGCTTGTGCAGGGTTGCATTGTGTAGAAATGGACTTGTGTGAGCAGAGGAATATGGCATAGCAGGAAATGAAATTGCTGCCTATTCAGCTACAATTGTTTGAGAGATTACAACCATTGAGATTGGGCCAGCTGATCTGCATTGGGATAGCAGGAAGAAGGCAGACTCTTGAAGGGGGCTGAATGCTGAAGGTGTCATCTGTTCTTCAAAGTCTGCTTTATTCCCCCCTGAATTAACAAGTTGGTAGCCTACCTGATATTATGGAGTATAACAAATGAAGGAGAGGGTCATTGATTTTGCAACATGGTGGTGTGTTTTGTAAATGGCCATAGGCAGTGTGTGAAGCAGGCTTGGTGGATTACCTGCGTGGAGACCTGATGGAACCATGAGGCTGAACCTTGGGTTGTAATGGAGACCAGTGGAGATACCAGGACTATGGGATAGCTGCCAAGGAGAGCTTCCCACACTGATAGGGCAGAATTGGAATTCCAGAGACTCATCACTGGTTAAAATTGACCTCGAGACCTGTCACTGGCTAAAATTGCCAGACTTGGAACTACAGACTTTGATGTTTGCCCTGTTTGTTAAATCTTGTATTGGTTCAGTTTTTTTTTTTTTTTTTTAGGTAGGGTTTCACCCAATCTCAGGGTGGTCCTGACCTCACTGCAATCTTCCTACCTCTGCTTCCTGAGTGCTGGGATTAAAGCTATGTGCTACCAAGCCTGGTTTCAAACTGCTACTCTGCACTCCTCTATCCAAGCAGAGCAGAGTTGGAAATGGGAGAAAGGGTCCGGGAACACCAGGCTCTTCCAGGCTTGCCAGGCTCTTCCAGGTGCTGGTTCAGAAGTCATTAGTTCATCCCTGACGGCCCATCACATACAGAAGGATGTCAGATAAGTAGAGGGCATCCTACTCAACCCAGGCATCAACAGAAGGTAGGGTCACTGCAGTTCTGGATGGATTCTGTCTCTAGGTGAGAGGCCATTCAGACAAATATTCCCATGCACACCAAGGAAACACAAATGCTACAGGTGCCCCAAACAATGCAATGCACTGCACACGCACACAAGATTTTGACACACACCAGGATTTAGACCCAGTCACACAGCAGAGTCTATAGGAATGTCGCACACCTTGGAGACCCAGTGGCCTACAGTAAATTCCCATGCACATGACACCAATAACAGAAACACGGGGCAGCAGCCACAAAGCTCAGTTAAGGCACCCCACACAGTTTGGCAAAAACATAATAAGGGGCACACTCAAGGGGCCTCGCGTGTGTAAACGCTGTGACACAACCGGCCACACACACACACACACACCAAAAAAAATGTATGCCCTTGTAATCTTAAATCCGGTCGGCAGACACACACACACACACACGAGTTTCCCCGTGTCCGGTCATCCTCACACAAGCCGGATCCAAACCCTGGGCACACGGACGCAAGCAGACAGAGTCGAAGTAGGTTCTCTGTCAGCCCCGAGGCTGATTGCCCCGCCCGATCAGAGCGCCCAGAGGCCTCTGGGAAATGTAGTCCAGGCCGCGGTGGGGTTGCGTGAGGCTCACAAGCCATAGTGCTTCCTAGTTCTCTTCCATCCCAGCGATCTGCAAGCCCGGGTGGTCAGGACTCCCTACACAAGCCTTTGATCAAAGCTTTTAAAATTTATTTTTATTTAATTCAATTTATTTTTTATTTTTATTTTTATTTTTTATTTTTTGGTTTTTCGAGGTGGGGGTCTCACTCTAGCCCAGGCTGACCTGGAATTCACTCTGTACTCTCAGGGTGGCCTCGAACTCAAGGCGATCCTCCTACCTCTGCCTCCCGAGTGCTGGGATTAAAGGCGTGCGCCACCACACCCGGCTGATTTTTAAATTTTGTTTTATTTACTTATTAGAGTGTGTGTGCATGTGTGTGACAGAGAGAGAATGGGAGCACCAGGGCTTCCAGCCACTGCAAACGAACTCCAGATGCATGCGCCCCCTTGTGCATCTGGCTAATGTGGGTCCTGGAGAATTGAACCTGGGTCCTTTGGCTTTGCAGGCAAGTGCTTTAACCGCTAAGCCATCCCTCCAGCCCTGTTCTATTTATTTTAACCGGACCTCCTGTGTGACTTGTGAGCCCTGTAGGAGTCCTGCCGATCCAGATCCACACGAATCCCCTTCTCACCCTTGTTTCTTAATTTCCTCCTAGTGCTTTACCATCCGTGGACTCCTCACCCTGTCGGTTGGCTATAATCCCCAACAACTATTGTATGCTAAGACTATTGCAATGCTTTAAAAACTATTTTATTTATTAATTTGCAAGGAGAAAAAGAGGGAGAGAGAATGGGCGCAACAGGGACTCGCTGCTGCAAACACATTCCAGATGACCGCCCCACTTTGTACATCTGGCTGTACGTGGGGACTGGGGATCTGAACCTAGGTTGAACCCCGCCGGCCGACTGGCATGGAATTTACTATGTAGCCAGGCTGGCCTCGAACTCTCGGCATTCTCCCAAGTGCTAGGATTACAGATGTGAGGGAACAGGCCGGCTTTACCGCAAAATTCTTAAACGAAGTCTTCCTGTTTAACTAGTCTGGTAGGAGCGTTCTTTGCCCAATCTCGGGGGGTGGTGGCGCCCAGGCTGTGGCCACTCACCTGGCGACGTACCGGAGAACCGCTGGGTGTCCTGGGAAATGTAGTCCAGGACCTCGCCGGCGACAGGATGGGCGCGGCCCGAGGGCGCTGAAGAGTGATCCAGTCCTCAGCGGAAACGGTCCTCTGCGGTCTTCCAGACCTGACGGCTCCGAATTCGGCTTCACCTGCGAGTGTGGAGCCGGGACCGGAGCGTTCGAGACCCAGCCCGCCCGCCGCGGGACCGGAGGCCGCTAGCCTAGCCCTGCAGGTAGGGCGCGAAAGAAGGCGTGTGTGCGCGCGCGTGTGTGCACGCGTGTGTTATATGATGAGAGTGTGGGACTGCCGGGATCATTGCGCGGGTGGCTGAGCAATCTCAGATCTCCCCAGTTTCATTTCTTCTCAAATTATGATGTATAAGTGTGTGACTTCCCTGAAGCGTCTGCGTTAAGGGGTGAAGGGTGCAGCTGATAATAACAAATTAGCATTTTTATTTGTACCTTCAGGTATTTGTTCTGGTGAATTAAAAATCCATATGACTTTTTAAACAGGGTGCGTTTTGCTGTGAGAGTGCTTGTTCTGGCTTATATCCAGGATCCTCCCCACAGGCATTTGCTTTTCTCTTGAGGAAGCAATGGTGGGTCAAACATACTGGCCACCATCTGCCTTTTTCTGTTGCTGTTGTTAAGTCCAAGCCCTCGGGAGGCAGAGGTAGGAGGATCGCTGTGAGTTCGAGGCCAACCTGAGACCACATAGTGAATTCCAGGTCAGCCTTGGGCTAGAGTGATTCCCTCCCTTGAAAAAACAAAAACAAAAACAAAAACAAACAAACAAACAAAAGGCTGGAGGGATGGCTTAGCGGTTAAAGCATTTGCCTGCAAAGCCAAAGGACCCAGGTTGGATTCCCCAGGACCCATGTTAGCCAGATGCAGAAGGGGGCACACACAACTGGAGTTCGTTTGCTGTGGCTGGAGGCCCTGGCGCGCCCATACTCAATCTCTCTCCCCCTCTTTCTCTGTCAAATAAATAAATAAATAAATAAATAAATAAATAAATAAAAGAAAAACCAAATAATTAAAATGGCTCCTTTCAAAAAGTTTGGTTATAAATCTCTGACGTTCACATAGAAAGGATGCAAATGAAAAAGGTGGCATTTACTTTAGCAAAAAAGCATATTACTTAAAAAATTATAATGTAACCATGAATATTAACTTACAGCAATACACTTTAAGGGTAACTGGAGGACAAGAATAAGGTATATTTATTTTGAGAATGACAGGGATACCAAACTTAGGCTCTAGGTAGTTTTCATGGATTCTTCTTTGGGCTTGGCACCCATTCAGACAAGACCTCTTTACCCCTATTCTACTGCTGTGCTATGGGACTAAGAGGGCAGACATTACCAGCTCATCGCTAGCTTGACACAGTTCTAATGGACCTGGACCCGAGATCTGGCTGAAAAGAATTGTATGGTCTTTCTGAGGCCAGTTTCTAGGTCTTCCCAGGCCCCGGACTACATTTCCCAGGAGCCATCCGGTGTCCGTGTCTATTGTCAGTCCAAAGATGGAGGTGGCATAGTGCAGTACTAGACGAAGAGCAGCATGAAGGCCTCAAGACAATCTAAAAGTGGCCTGAGCACCTTGAAGCTCTTGTGCACAGATGTGAGGGGTTTGGGGGCCAGGGGGTTTACAGCCGCGGCTTGATAAGGGTCTCCAAGCTTGGGACTACAATTCCCAGAGTGCACTGCACCTAAGGCAAATTCGTGTTAGCTCTTGAGCCCTTTTAGGATGGAAGGAGCATCAGGCTTGAATCCGTGATGTAAGGGGCCGGTCGTGGGAACGCTTCAGGCTCCAGGCTCGGAGTCGAGATGAGCCGGCAGGGTGAGTCCAGGGGCGAGGGAATGAGCTGTGTCTCCAGTATGTGGTGGGCTGTGCGGTGTGCAGGCGGCCGGGGGTGCGCGATGCGCATGTCAGGTGGGTTCCTGTCTGATTGAGGTGCCGAAAGCAAAGGACTGTGTGTGTTCTGGAACACAGTGGTTACCTGGGTCATGGGTACTGTGGTGGACATATCACTGTGGTTGTATGTACACGACCATGTGTGTAAAAGTAATCCTAACAGCAGCCTTGTCGCCAGAGTGAGCATTGCGTGTAGTAACAGTAATTTCTAGAGGTGTAATTGAATGCAACGCAGTCATATCTTGATGAACGAAAAGGCAAAAATCATAATTAGACGACAAAAAGTGGAGAGAAATATTTACTCTCTGCAGAAGATGAGGTGCGCTCTGGGATTATTTTAAAAAAAACGTGCTTTCCTTTTTATTTATTATTTGCAAGCAGAGAGAGAAAAAGAGAGAGAGAGAGAATATGAATGAAAGAATGGGAGCTCCAAGGCTTTCTGCCACTGCAAGCAAACTCCAGACGCTTGTGCCACGGGCACCTGGCTTTATGTGGGTACTGGAGAATGTAACTCAGGGGGTCAGGCCTGCAAACAAGCACCTTTAACAGCCAAGCCATCTCTGCAGCCCAGAAGTGCTTTCTTGAAAGGAAGAAAGCATGAGGATGTTTTTATGGGGAGCCTGTATAAGGGCATGCAGGAAACCACTTGGGGTTTGATAAATTCTTGGGCATGCTCACTATAAGCAGAGATCGTGAAGGAAAGATAGGAAACGCTTTGTTCAGCATGCTTCGCTCAGGGTCATATAGCAGGTGGTCAGAAAGTTTAAGATGGCTGACAGGAACTCTTGAGGATGTGTTCAGTATTCTGAGGCATGTTTAATCTGAATGCAGAAAGAATGAGTTAGAGTGACTAGGTGACCATGGTTGTTTGCCTCACAATGATGCCTGTTTGTTTAACAGCAAATAAGGAGAGCAGTTTCTGTGCTGGAAGATAATTGGGTTGAAGTGAGGATGACAGAATGAGGGGAAGAGGAATAGGAGACAGTGTAGACAATATATTCCAATGGTTTCTATAAAAGTACTAGCAAGAGGAATAAATGGATGGCTTGGAGACAGGGCTCAGTGGTGAAGTGTGCTTCCTGCAGCTGAAGCATGAGGGCCTAAGGGGGCCTGAGACCACTCGAGTGTGAATCATCCAGAACCCACTGCACAGCAGGGATGGCCATGTACAACTGTAACACCAGTCCCCTGGGGAGCAAAGACCAGAGGACCACTGGGGCCCCTGAATACCAACCTCAGGAATCAAGAACATATTCCTTTGCAAGGAAAAACAGGTGGGCGAGTGATGGAGAAGGACACCTGATGTTTTCCTGGGGCTACCTCAAGCCACTAGATGTGGCATAGCATCAACACATACACCACACATAGTACCCATATGCAAAAATAAAAATGTTGGGTTGGAGAGATGGCTCAGTAGTTGACATGCTTGTCTGCAAAGCCTAACCATTGGGGTTCAATTCCCCAGTACCCATGTAAGACTGATGCACAAGGTGGCACATGTGTCTGAAGTTTGTTTGCAGTAGGTGAAGGCCCTGGTGAACCCATTCTCTTTCTCTCTCAAATAAATTAAGAAATTAAAAAAATAAATCAAAGTGGAAAGATGGCTTAGTGGTTAAGGCACTTGCTTGCAAAGCCAAAGAACCCAAGTTTGATTCCCTAGGACCCACATAAGCCAGATGACCAAGGTGGCACATGCATCTGGAGTTTGTTTGCAGGTCTAGAGGCCCTGACACATCCAATCTCTCCCTCCCTCCCTCTCTCTCTCTATATATATATAGATATAGATATAGATAGATAGATAGATAGATAGATAGATAGATAGAAGTGTGTGTGTATGTGTGTGTGTGTATTCTTTCTCTCTCAAATAAATAAATAAAATAGACTATTTAAAAATGTTAAAAGAGAAATGGAGCTGCCGCTGCTCTGGGTGGAGTTAGATAAGGAAATAAACCCATCAGAGCACTGTTGACAGTGAACTATGAGCAGTGGTCAAGAACAGGTAATGTTAAGTAAACAGGCTTATATGTGAGTAAACTAAAATAGCAAGTATGAAAACAAGGTTAGTAATGTTGCAGAGAAAGCCATGAGCTCAAAATCTGAAAAACCAAGGACCTGAGCCAGGCGTGGTGGCGCACGCCTTTAATCCCAGCACTCGGGAGGCAGAGGTAGGAGGATCGCCATGAGTTTGAGGCCACTCTGAGACTACATAGTGAATTCCAGGCCAGCCTGGGCTAGAGCAAGACCCTACCTTGAAAAAAACAACAAGGACCTGGCTGGGCGTGGTGGCTCACACTTTTAATCCTAGTATTTGGTAGGCAGAGGTAGAAGGATTGTTGTGAGTTGAGGCCAGCATAGGATTATAGAGTGAGTTCCAGGTCAGCCTGGGCTAGAATGAGACCCTAGCTTGGGAAAACAAGCAAAAAAACCAAGAACCTACAGAAAGGACACAGGTAAAAGACATAAACAATATAATTTTGATGTGCTGACTGTTTATTTTTATCCTTTTAAAAATAAATTAAAAATTATTTTTGTTT
The DNA here is from genome assembly GCA_036346955.1 of Dipus sagitta. NCBI lineage: Eukaryota > Metazoa > Chordata > Mammalia > Rodentia > Dipodidae > Dipus > Dipus sagitta. Next base: position 2,136,673 of record CM070775.1, on the reverse strand, counting down.
ATTTTTATTTATTTATTTGAGAGTGACAGACAGAGAGAGAGAGAGAAAGAGGCAGAGAGAGAATGGGCACGTCAGGGCCTCCAGCCACTGCAAACAAACTCCAGATACATGCACCCCATTGTGCATCTGACTAACGTGGGTCCTGGGGAATCGAGCCTTGAACTGGGGTCCTTAGGCTTTACAGGCAAGCGCTTAACCACTAAGCCTTCTCTCCAGTCCCAAAAATGAACTTTTTTATGAGAGAGAGAGAGAAAAAGAATTGGTACCCCAGGGCCTCCAGCCACTGCAATCAAACTCCAGACACATGTGCCATCTTGTGCATAGGTGAGACCTTGCATGCTTCCATTACCTTATGCATCTGGCTTATACGGGACCTGGAAAGTCCAACATGGGTCCTTAGGCTTTGCAAGCAAGTGCCTTAGTAGCTAAGCCATCTCTCCAGCCTTTTTTTTTTTTTTTTGGTTTTTCGAGGTAGGGTCTCACTCTAGCCCAGGCTGACCTGGAATTCACTATGGCGTCTCAGGGTGGCCTCGAACTCACAGCAATCCTCCTACCTCTGCCTCCCGAGTGCTGGGATTAAAGGCATGCGCCACCACGCCCGGCTCCAGCCTTTTTTTTTTTTTAAAGCTTTTGATGTTTTATGATTCTTTTTCTCTTTGAGATCTATTATATCAGTTTGTAGTTTTGTGCTTAAATTTTTTCTTGGATTGAGAGAGTTGTATTTAACTCCTCTGTGATTTTAATGAAATATTTCTTTCTCTCTTTTAAGTACAAACATGCTTAGATTCCAAGATTAGATGTGGGGTGTGTTCAGGGTGGTATGGCTGTAGACTTTTTCTTTCCTTTCTTTCTTCCCTCCCTTCCTTCTTCCCTTCCCTCTTTTCTTTGTCATTTTGTGTTGATATGTATGTGTTTCTTTTGGATATACTTTCAGAAGATGAATCACTGGGCCATAGAGTACATGAATCTGTAGAAGCGGGTATTGTTAGATTTTGCAAAATGGTTGAATAAGTTAATGTGCCACCTTCCTGTTAACATGTCGTATTTTAAGACTGTAAAGATTGCCAGGCGTGGTAGCACACGCCTTTAATCCCAGCACTCGGGAGGCAGAGGTAGGAGGATCGCCAGGAGTTCGAGGCCACCCTGAGACTCCATAGTGAATTCCAGGACCGCCTGAGCGAGAGTGAGATCCTACCTTGAAAAACCAAAAAAAAAAAAAAAAAAAAAAAAAAAAACCTGTAAGGATTGATTACAAGTCCACATGCTAATAATTCTGTCCACCTGAAAGTCCAGGACAGGAATTTGTATCCTTCAATGTTCTGGTGTAGCCTTTCCTAGATGTTCCGCATGAATATGACTTATCAGGTGTCATAAATTTTGTTGGGCATGGAGGGGGTGGAAGGCACTGTTCTGCATGTATACAAGGGGCCCTCGGGCAGATACAGGGAGCTCTCAAATAGGTGTGTTCCATTTTCCTTGAGGTGACCTCAAGGATTATGTTAAATAACCCAGGCTCTGTACAGCTGTACGGGACACTTTGGGAAAATCAGAATCGCCTTATCTCATATTCTGACCAATGAAGATCTTGCAGATGTTGGGAGAGAGGGAGCTCTTGCTTCTTGCCTTTTTTTCTTTTCTAGGTAGGGTTTCACTGTAGTACAAGCTGACCTTAAATTCACTATGTAGTCTCAGGGTGGCCTTGAACTCACAGCAATCCTCCTACCTCTGCCTCCTGAGTGCTGGGATTAATGGTGTGCACCACCACACCCAGCTGGTTCTTGTCTTAAAGGAGTGAATTTAGTTAGAAGTCATTAGATAAGTTCAGCAGCAGTTTATTTAGCAAAGTGTAGCAGCAAAGCTCAGCAGAGAGCACCCTAAAGAGAGCCTGGAGCAGGCGGCCCCAGGCAGAGAGCACCCCAAAGAGAGCCTGGAGCAGGCAGCACCAGGCAGAGAGCACCCCAAAGAGAGCCTGGAGCAGGTGGCCCCAGGCAGAGAACACCCCAAAGAGAGCCTGGAGCAGGCAGTCTCAGGCAGAGAGCACCCCAAAGAGAGCCTGGAGCAGGCAGTCTCAGGCAGAGAGCACCCCAAAGAGAGTCTGGAGCAGGCAGTCTCAGGCAGAGAGCACCCCAAAGAGAGCCTGGAGCAGGCAGTCTCAGGCAGAGAGCACCCCAAAGAGAGCCTGGAGCAGGCAGTCTCAGGCAGAGAGCACCCCAAAGAGAGTCTGGAGCAGGCAGTCTCAGGCAGAGAGCACCCCAAAGAGAGCCTGGAGCAGGCAGTCTCAGGCAGAGAGCACCCCAAAGAGAGTCTGGAGCAGGCAGTCTCAGGCAGAGAGCACCCCAAAGAGAGCCTGGAGCAGGCAGTCTCAGGCAGACAGCACCCCAAAGAGAGCCTGGAGCAGGCAGCACCAGGCAGAGAGCACCCCAAAGAGAGCCTGGAGCAGGCAGTCTCAGGCAGAGAGCACCCCAAAGAGAGCCTGGAGCAGGCAGTCTCAGGCAGAGAGCACCCCAAAGAGAGTCTGGAGCAGGCGGTCTCAGGCTGACAGCACCCCAAAGAGAGCCTGGAGCAGGCAGCACCAGGCAGAGAGCACCCCAAAGAGAGCCTGGAGCAGGCAGTCTCAGGCAGAGAGCACCCCAAAGAGAGCCTGGAGCAGGCAGTCTCAGGCAGAGAGCACCCCAAAGAGAGCCTGGAGCAGGCTGTCTCAGGCAGAGAGCACCCCAAAGAGAGCCTGGAGCAGGCGGTCTCAGGCAGAGAGCACCCCAAAGAGAGCCTGGAGCAGGCAGTCTCAGGCAGAGAGCACCCCAAAGAGAGCCTGGAGCAGGCGGTCTCAGGCAGAGAGCACCCCAAAGAGAGCCTGGAGCAGGCGGTCTCAGGCAGAGAGCACCCCAAAGAGAGCCTGGAGCAGGCAGTCTCAGGCAGAGAGCACCCCAAAGAGAGCCTGGAGCAGGCAGTCTCAGGCAGAGAGCACCCCAAAGAGAGCCTGGAGCAGGCGGTCTCAGGCAGAGAGCACCCCAAAGAGAGCCTGGAGCAGGCGGGTCTCAGGCAGAGAGCACCCCAAAGAGAGCCTGGAGCAGGCAGTCTCAGGCAGAGAGCACCCCAAAGAGAGTCTGGAGCAGGCAGTCTCAGGCAGAGAGCACCCCAAAGAGAGCCTGGAGCAGGCGGTCTCAGGCAGAGAGCACCCCAAAGAGAGCCTGGAGCAGGCGGCCCCAGGCAGAGAGCACCCCAAAGAGAGCCTGGAGCAGGCAGTCTCAGGCAGAGAGCACCCCAAAGAGAGTCTGGAGCAGGCAGTCTCAGGCAGGGAGCACCCCAAAGAGAGTCTGGAGCAGGCAGCACCAGGCAGAGAGCACCCCAAAGAGAGCCTGGAGCAGGTGGCCCCAGGCAGAGAACACCCCAAAGAGAGCCTGGAGCAGGCAGTCTCAGGCAGAGAGCACCCCAAAGAGAGCCTGGAGCAGGCAGTCTCAGGCAGAGAGCACCCCAAAGAGAGTCTGGAGCAGGCAGTCTCAGGCAGAGAGCACCCCAAAGAGAGCCTGGAGCAGGCAGTCTCAGGCAGAGAGCACCCCAAAGAGAGCCTGGAGCAGGCAGTCTCAGGCAGAGAGCACCCCAAAGAGAGTCTGGAGCAGGCAGTCTCAGGCAGAGAGCACCCCAAAGAGAGCCTGGAGCAGGCAGTCTCAGGCAGAGAGCACCCCAAAGAGAGTCTGGAGCAGGCAGTCTCAGGCAGAGAGCACCCCAAAGAGAGCCTGGAGCAGGCAGTCTCAGGCAGACAGCACCCCAAAGAGAGCCTGGAGCAGGCAGCACCAGGCAGAGAGCACCCCAAAGAGAGCCTGGAGCAGGCAGTCTCAGGCAGAGAGCACCCCAAAGAGAGCCTGGAGCAGGCAGTCTCAGGCAGAGAGCACCCCAAAGAGAGCCTGGAGCAGGCAGTCTCAGGCAGACAGCACCCCAAAGAGAGCCTGGAGCAGGCAGCACCAGGCAGAGAGCACCCCAAAGAGAGCCTGGAGCAGGCGGTCTCAGGCAGAGAGCACCCCAAAGAGAGCCTGGAGCAGGCGGTCTCAGGCAGAGAGCACCCCAAAGAGAGCCTGGAGCAGGCAGTCTCAGGCAGAGAGCATCCCAAAGAGAGCCTGGAGCAGGTAGTCTCAGGCAGAGAGCACCCCAAAGAGAGCCTGGAGCAGGTGGCCCCAGGCAGAGAGCACCCCAAAAGAGTCTGGAGCAGGTGGCCCTAGACAGAGAGCACCCCAAAGAGAACCTGGAGCAGGTAGTCTCAGGTAGAGAGCACCCCAAAGAGAGTCTGGAGCAGGTGGCCCCAGGCAGAGAGCACCCCAAAGAGAGTCTGGAACAGGTAGCCCTAGACAGAGAGCACCCTAAAGAGCCTGGAGCAGGCGGCCCTAGGCAGAGAGCATTGCCATGAGTCAGACTGGCCTTGAACTCACAGCAGGCAGTCCTCCTACCTCTACCTTCCAAATGCTGGGACTAAAGGCAAACGCCACCATGCCCCATGCCCGACTGATTTTAACAATGTTTTGATTAACATTTATGAGGTGGGTGGCACCTTCATGAGGTAAGGTGATCCTTTTTCTGTCTCAAATCATGGTGGACCACATTTTCCCTTTAGACTATTTCCTTCCATGATCTCCACAAAAGGGGAATGGTGTCAAAACCACGATGTGAGTAACATTAGAATGACTTCTGGTCCTTTGAGGATTCAGACCCTTTGTTAGCGTACATGTGTGAGTGAATGGCCTGGTGTCTTAGCTTCTAGGATTGTTGGAGTGGTCTAACCTCACCCGTGGCTCAGTCTGAGGTGTCTCCTGCCCAGAATAGGTGGAGGCTTTCTTAGAAGCTGTTCTTACAGTTTAGTCTGTTGTAATTGCATATAGCAATACACAGAAGGGCTGCAGTGTCTTGCCTATGTTGTTCAGGGGAGGAGACTTGATGGCTTTGTTGTTTTTCCCAAAGCCTTGTCTTTCTTTCTCATATCTGGTTAGTTTGGCTACATCAAACCCAGACACAAGGTTTACTTACTTTCCTCAGTGTTACCAAAGCTTGTCATTTTAACCTTGACGTTTTTTCTTTGTTTTTGAGGCAGGGTCTCACTGTAGCCCATGCTGACTTGGAAGTCACTCTGTAGCTCAGGCTGGCCTCTAACTCATGGGGATCCTCCTACTTCAGCCTCCCAAATGCTGGGACTAAAGGTGTGTACCACACACCTGGCTTAACTGTTAACATTTTACATTTTGATTTTGCTTTTATCTTCATAAAAACACATTTACTTTCACAATATGAAATTGATTTTGAAGCAGCCATGTAACACACACCTTTAGTCCCAGCACTCAGAAGTTTGAGGTAGGAGGATGGCAGTGAGTTTGAGGCCAGCCTGGGCTACAGAGTGCGTTCTAGGTTAGTCTCAGCTAGAATGAGACTCTACTTCAAAAAAAAAAAAATGATTTGGGGGCTGGAGAGATGGCTTAGTGGTTAAGGTACTTGCCTGTGAAGCCTAAGGACCCAGTGGCTATGGCCTTGGCATGCCAGGTCGCTCTTGCGTGCTCATAAAAAGTAAAATTAAAAAATTAAGAAAATGATTTTGACATAAGTAATTGGATTGAGACTCCATTCTACTTTGGTTGAGTCTGTCTGCTTTGAATAAGACCAAGATTTCCTCTTTCCTTCTTCCATGGAGGAAAATGGCCTTCTCACTTGTCTATTTGAAACTTCTTAGGAAACCTGACTGCTCATGATTCTTTTCATATGTTCTGTTTTCTCAGGGGTCAGCTGTGTCAAGATAGGAATCAAGAAGATTGGTCACCTTGTGGAATTTTGAATCATGGCCTGTGTGAGTTGGCATTGTCTCAAAAAACCACTTAATTAACATATTAGTATTTTTATCATTTTTTGCATGTGTGTGGTATACATACACATGTGTGCACTCTTGCTCTTTTGCTCATTCTTTTTTTAAGTATACTTTTAAAATATTTAATTAATTCATTTGACAGAGAAAAAGGGAGAGAGAGAGAGAGAGAGAATGGGCACACCAGGGCCCCTAGCCACTGCAGATGAACTCCAGACGCATGCACCTCCTTGTGCATCTGGCTAACATGGGTCCTGGGGAATCGAACCAGGGCTCTTTGGCTTTGCAAGCAAACACCTTAACCACTAAGGCATCCCTCCAGCCCTCTTTTGCTTGTTCTTGTTTGAGTTGGAGTTTCTTACTGATCATAGAGCTTGCTGTTGTTTTCATGAGCTCTGCTTGGATATGGGAGTGGGATTACAGGTGCACCTGGCCACACCCAGCTGATTATTGTGCGCTCTGGAGATTCAAACTTGGATGATCTCAGGGACTCATGCAGGAAATGCTCTTAACCACTGAGCCATCTCTCCGGCCCTCATTTGTTCTTAAGCTGCTTACCTAAGTCACTTGAGAGTGATAAATAATGTTTGTTTGTTTGTTTGTTTGTTTTGAGGTAGGATCTCACTCTAGCCCAGGATGACCTTGAATTCACTATGTAGCCTCAGGGTGGCCTTGAACTCACGGCAGTCCTCCTACCTCTGCCTCCTGAGTGCTGGGATTAAAAGCATGTGCCACCATGCCCAGCTGAGTGGTAAATAATGGTATGAAATAGTCCAGTGCTTTCCCTAGATGTCACTTGTTCCTCCAACCGATAGTCTTTTTTTCTTTCTCAATGGCATTTGGTAGGTCCTGCCCCTATAATCTCCTGACAGAGCATCAAAGGAAGAGGCATACTTTTCTATAAAGAGAGTACTAGAGTTTCATTTCTAAACCAAAGCTTAGCAAGGTAGAACTGAGTGGTTCAAGGGGATCCACTATAAGAATGGTTAGGGGCCTGGGAGATGACTCAATGGGAAGGGCACTTGCTGTGAAAGCATGAGGACCTGAGTTGCTCAAAAGCACCCACATAAACAGCTGGGCATGGCCAAGCTTGCCTGGAACCCAGCGCTGAGTGGGGCAGAGACTGCAGGAGTGCTGGGGCTTGCTGCTCAGCCAGTCTAACTGAGAAACTGGGAGCTCCAGGTTCAGTGAGAAACTATTTGTCAGAGAAATCAGATGTCATAGTGTTAGAGGAGGACACCTGATGTCTTCCTCTGGCCTCTGCATGAATGTATATGGGACACGTATAGGTGCACACAGACGTGCACACACTACATGCACATATACATTAAAAAAGAGTGCGCTAGGAAGATAGCTCAGTGGTTAAAGGGGCTTGCTTGCAAAGCCTGCTGGCCTGGGCTCAGTTTCCAAGCCACTCATGTAAACCAGGTGCAAAAAGCGGTACAAGCATCTTGTTTGCAATGGCATGAAACCCTGGCACACCCATGCATGTGTGTGTGCACACACACACCAGAAAACAAAAGTTAGACCTGGGCGTGGTGGCACACATCTTTAATCCCAGCACTCAGGAGGCTGATTAAGAAACATTTCCTTGAGTTTAAGGCCAGCCTGGGCTATAGCGTGAGTTCCAGTCCAGCCTGGGTGAGAGTGACCCTGACTTCAAATTCCAGAAAGAAAGAAAGGGAGGGAGGGAGAGAGAGAGGGGGGGGAAGGGTGGGAGGGAGGGAGGGAGGAAATGAGGGAGAGAAAAAGAAACATTTCTTATCTAGATGCTCTTTATGATTTAGCCTGGTACATGCTTGTAATCCTGGTACTAGACAGGTAGAGACAGGATGATCAGGAGATCTAGACCAGCCTGGGCTACATGTGATGTCAGCACATGTGTTCATACACTACACACACACAACAAAAGAAAAGAAAAATCAGCTGGGCATGGTGGTGCATGCCTTTAATCCCAGCACTTGGGAGGCAGAGGTAGGAGGATCACCATGAGTTAAAGGCCACCCTGAGACTACATAGTGAATTCCAGGTCAGCCTGGACTAGAGTGAGACCCTACCTTGGGGAAAAAAAAAGAAAGAAAAGAAAGAAAAAAAGAAAAAAAGAAAAGAAAAATAATTTACTTCACAAAATGGAGCATTTAAATGAGTCAAGATGAGACTTAGTGGTATTTGGTATTCATTTCAGCATATGGTATTTTGGAATGCTTTTTAAGTTATAGGTTATGATGGGACATTGTGTTCACAGAGAGCTGGATCCTACCTACTAGCACATCAAGATATGAGGGTCATTAACAAAACATTTGATTGGCAGGTGATTATAGAGAGCCTTGAGATCATACACATTCTGCTCAGAAAATAGTATTCAGCTTGGGAATATATCTATAAGGAGTTCTTTAGATTGAAAGTAATGGAAAATTCAATTAAAAGTGGTTACACAAAAAGAAACAACAACAAAAATGAACAGCCCACAAAATGCCCAGATGTTCTTATGTGATACATCAAAAGTCAGTGACTTCAGGTGGGTGCAGCCTGTCTGCAGTGGCAACCAAAAACCCCTATGATGTCTTTCCTGGATTGCCACCTGAGTGTCTTAATGTTCCTTTGTGAAACTTTTGTTTGTTTGTTTGTTTTGAGGTAGGGTCTCACTGTAGCCCAGGCTGACCTGGAATTCACTATGTAGTCTCAGGGTGGCCTCGAACTCACGGCGATCCTCCTACCTCTGCCTCCTGAGTACTGGGATTAAAGGCGCACGCCACCACGCCCAGCTCTTTGTGAAATTTTTGAGAGATGTCATGGGCTGGAGAGATGGCTTAGTGATTAAGGCACTTGGTGCAAAGCCTAAGGACCCAGGTTAAATTCCCTAGTCCTCAGTAAATGAGATGCACAAGGTGGTACATGCATCTGGAGTTTGTTTGCAGTGGCTGGAGGCACAGGTGGGCCCATTCACTGTTTGTCAAATAAATAAGTAAAATATTAAAAAATGAAGTAGGCTAGAGCAAGACCCTACCTAAAAAAAACAAAAGAGAGAGAAGGAGAGAGAGGTCGTGACGGAGCAGTAGGCGTTTTAAGGACCTGTAGGCAGCCAGCATTACTGTGCTTATTTCCATATCCTTTCTTTCCATACTGCAGATCCCTAACTCCAGTAAATGCTCATTATATCACAGACCCCTAATTCCATGAATGCTCATTATGCCACATACCCCTAACTCCAGTGAATGCTCTTTATACCACACACCCCTAACTCCAGTGAATGCTCTTTATACCACACACCCCTAACTCCAGTGAATGCTCCTTATACCACACCCCTAAGTCCAGTGAATGTTCCTTATACCACACACCCCTAACTCCAGTGAATGCTCGTTATACCACACCCCTAACTCTAGTGAATGCTCGTTATACCACACCCCTAACTCTAGTGAATGCTCCTTATATCACACCCCTAACTCCAGTGAATGCTCCTTATATCACATACCCCAACTCCAGTGAATGCTCCTTATATCACATACCCCACTCCAGTGAATGCTCCTTATAACACAAACCCCTAATTCCAGTGAATGCTCATTATACCACACACCCCTAACTCCAGTGAATGCTCCTTATACCACACACCCCTAACTCCAGTGAATGCTCCTTATCCCACACACCCTTACTTGGCTGAATGCACATTACAGGTCCTACTCCCTATTATATTCTTTTCTATTTTTTCCCCTTCCAATTAAATGGTTCATTTAAATTTTATCATTAACAGTTGGATTTGTCTATTGACAGCTAATGACATTCAGAGATGTGGCTATAGATTTTTCTCCAGAAGAGTGGGAGTATCTGAATGTGGAACAGAGGAATTTATACACAGATGTGATGTTAGAGAACTACAGCCACCTGGTCTCTGTGGGTAAGATTCAGAATTCAGCCCTAGAAATTCCTGTTATTAGTTGTCAATTATTGGCTTATCTTTCCAATGTCATGTGAACTTCTGGACCGTGTTTCTTTGGGGAAAATGGTTGGTGTTTTTGAAAGGCAGCAGTATTCATCAGTGGGGACCTCCATGTTCTTCAGAAATACTTTATGCATTTTTCTTGTCTATTCTGTCATTGTCTCTCTTTCTTAGTAACCAAGGTGAAAGATTTTACTGAGGCGAGGACCCAGATCTGACAAGATCAGTAAAGCTAGTTCAGGTTTATTGGCATAGCTCTTGGGCGAGGTTCATTGGTCCTAAGATGTGAGGCCAGAGAAGTCGCATCTGGGACCTAAGATGGTCTTTTAAAGGGGAGGGTGGGGGAAGATGATGTGATTGCCAGGAACCAGGGGTGGGCTGAGGAAAGTAACTGTTTCAAGGATGGGAGGGAGCAGAGGTCTCCTTATAAGGTCCCAACTAGGGAGGGGGACCATCTGATGGCTGGCCGGGGAGTCTTGAAACTGCTGGTCCTGATCATGCCCAGGAATGTGAGTGGTGAGGTTATTGGAGAGCATGGCTATCATGTTAGATCCTTTGTTCTGAGCACTGTGCTGCCTAACACAAGGCACCAGATGCAAATTTGTAACCCTCACCCATGTGGTCATTTCCTCTACTTTATCTCATGGGCAGGTCTTTGCATTTATCAACCACATGTGTTCCCTGTGTTGGAAAAAGAGCAAGATACCTACATGGATTCAGGCGATGAGACAAGTGACTTTTGCCCAGGTGAGTGAGAACTGAGCAGGCATGGGGCAGCCATCATTGTAGCTGCTTACTAAGTCAGCACTACATCTGCTGAAACATTATGGACTATCTTTTCCCCCAGCCAAAAGCCTTTGCTAAAGGCATGAGACAGATGTAAAGCCTTTCCTACTTTTCACTCTATAGACCACTTCATTCTGCATTCTTGTTTGCCCCTCATGTAACATAATGCTAGCTGCCATTCTTTCTCTCCAGTGGACATTATTTTATAAATGACTTAGATCAAATACCTCTCACTTCTTGCTGTCTGTTCTTTTTATATTTATTTATTGGGGGGGGGTGTTTCAAGGTAGGGTCTCACTCTAGCCCAGACTAACCTGGAATTCACTATGTAGTCTCAGGGTGGCCTTGTACTCACAGCAATCCTCCTACCTCTGCCTCCTGAGTGCTGGGATTAAAGGTGTGTACCTCCATGCCTGGCTCTTATATTTATTTTAAATATATTTTTTAATATTTTTATTTATTTATTAGAGACAGAGAGAGGGAGAGAGAGAATGGGAGGGCATCTGTGCATCTGGCTTACATGGGACCTGGAGAATCAAACTGGGGTCCTTAGGCTTCATAGGCATGCGCTTTAACTGCTAAGCCATGTTTCCAGCCCTAAATATTTTTATTTATTTGTTTGCGAGATAGGCAGGTAGGGAGAGAGAGAATGAATGAGTGTGCCAGGGCCTCTAGTCACTGCATATGAACTCAGGATACATGTACCACCTTGTACATCTGGCTTTATGTGGGTGGGTACTGGGGTATCAAACCTGGGTCCTTTGGCTTTGAACTGAACCTATTAGCTCAGTCACTGAGTTCTTATTTAGTTACCAATGAGCTCTGTTCCTAAGAAAAACTTATAGCACAACTACATGACATTTTCTTGGAATCGTGAGTAAGACAAGTGAGACACTGAAGACTTATTTATTCCTAGATTATACCAGAATTATACTTTTGACCAATGTCTCAAATTATTTTTCTTTTTTTAATATTTTTTTAAAAACATTTTCCAGCTGGGTGTGGTACACGTGCCTTTAATCCCAGCACTTGTGAGGCAGAGGTAGGAGGATCACCATGAGTTCAAGGCCACCCTGAGACTACAGAATAAATTCCAGGTCAGTCTGAGCTAGAGTGAGACCCTATATCCAAAAAAATTTTTTTTTTCCTTTTTTAATTATTTATTTGCAAGAGAGAAAGGCAGTAAAAGAGGAAGAAAGAGAAAAAAATGGGCACACCAGGGCCTCTAGCCAATGCAAACAAACTCCATATGCATATAGCACATTGTGCCTCTGGCTTATGTGGGTACTGGGGAATCGAACCTGGATCCTTAGGCTTTGAAAGCAAGTGCCTTAACTGCCAAGCCATCTCTCCAGCCCTCGGATTATTTTTCTGTCTGAAATTTAGCCCACAATTATCACCATTAACATAAATATGATGTGCCCTGTATCACTAAATTATTCCCAGAATTTTGGTAACTCTAGATTAGATTGAAATATTAGACTGATGCATTCATGTTTTTTAGCTCAGCTGTATATAAGATATTCGGAAGACAGACATGGCAGTTCACACCTATAATTTCAGCAGTAAGCTGAGGTAGGGAAATCTATCAATTTCATTCAAGGCCAGTGTTGGTTAGAGTCAGACCCCTGTCTCAAAAACTAAGACCAAACCAAAAAGATATTTAAAATATTGCCTTAGAAAGTACTTGCAGGGCTGGAGAGATGGTTTAGCAGTTTATATGCTTTCCTGCAAGGCCTAAGATCCCAGGTTCGATTCCCCAGTACACACATAAGCCAGATGCACAATGTGGTACATGTATATGGAGTTTGTTTGCATTGGCTAGAGGCTCTGGCATGCCCATTCTCTCCTTCTCTCTCTCTCTCTCTAATAAATAACTAAATAAAATAATAAAAAACAGTACTTGCAAATTTTTTTATGAGAGAGAGAAAATATGAATTGGCACACCAGGGCCTCTAGCCACTGCAATTGAACTCTAGATGCGTGTACCACCTTATGTGCATGTGTGACCTTGTACATATGTGTCACCTTGTGCATCTGGCTTACGTGGGTTCTGGGGAGTCAAACCTGGGTCCTTAGGCTTCACAGGCAAGTGCCTTAACCACTAAACCATCTCTCCAGCCCAGTACTTACAAATTTATAGCTATGTTCTGAGGTACTTTCCTTAGCTTCAGATAGACAAGTAAAAGAGCTCAGAAAGTTCTTGAAAACTTGAAACATAATGTGATTCTGTAGAGTGGGTGTGCATTCTGAACATCAGAAATACACAAACATGTTTACACAAACACCTAGATTTAGGTTGATTATATGATTAAAAGAAAACAGGATTATTTGACAAGTGACTTGGATATACTTACAGGAAATGCAGTAGGCAAAGACAAAATGGAAGGGATATATCTACTGTCACCTGCTCTTATGTTTGCCTTTGGATTTTTTTTTCCCCAAGGAAGGGGTTCACTCTAGTCCAGGCTGACCTGAAATTCACTATGGAGTCTTAGGGTAGCCTTGAACTCACAGTGATCCTCCTACCTCTGCATCCCGAGTGCTGGGATTAAAGGCATGTGCCACCACGTCTGGCTTGGATATGTTTTTGGCTAAGGAAGCAGCATATGCAATCATGTCTGTGCAGAGAAAGGATTAGGTAGGACATTTTTGTTACTTTATTATACATGATTCAGTCATCCCCTTTTTGCTCCTTGGTCTCTGGTTTTTATATCTTTTCTTCCATCCTAGGTGCCTCACCTCATCTTATTAGCTTCTTGAAATTTATATCCCAGATTTTTTTTCCCAAAAAAAGTCAATTTCCTTCGTGCTTTTCTTCCGCATTTGTATTTGTGAGCATCTGGGAAACTATATTTACCTTCTTATCTTTCAGACATACATTCCATGAGGCAGACTAAGAAGTTACTTTCAAAAAATAACACATTTGCAAGAGAATTATTCCAGTGGGAAATAATGGAAATTGGTACAAACTGCAGCCTTGAAGGTTCCTGCCTGGATGAGAGTGAAGGTGAAGATCAAGTTCAAGCCCAACATGAAAATCAAGAGGAATGTTTTAAGGAAATGACACTCACCTATGAAGAAGTGCCTACTTTGAACCAGCTCACAGCTTTTAGTCAACATTCAAGTCTTAATATAGGAGAGAAATTGAATGAATTTAAGTATGGAATATCCTTTGGTTTTGGTCCAGACCACACTCAACATCTGTTAATTCATACTGATGAAAAGTTCTGGGAAGATAAGAAATGTGGAATGACCTTTCCTTCTGATTCACAACCTACTGAATATCAGAAAGTTCAAACTGGTAAGAAACCATATCAGTGTGAGGAATGTGGGAAGACTTTTAGTTTTCGTTCAAGTCTTACTGGTCATAAGAGGATTCACACTGGGGAGAAGCCTTTTAAATGTAAGGAATGTGGGAAAGCCTTTAGATTTCATTCACTACTCAGTATCCATAAGCGCATTCATACTGGTGAAAAATCTTATGAATGTAGGGAATGTGGGAAAACCTTTAATTACAGCTCAGACCTTACTCGACATCACCGAATTCATACTGGTGAAAAGCCTTATCAGTGTAGGGAATGTGGAAAGGCCTTTAGTTGTGGGTCAGACCTTACTCGACATGAGAGAATTCATAGTGGTGAAAAGCCCTACAAATGTAGTGAATGTCGGAAGGCTTTCATTCAGCAGTCACATCTTATTAAACATCAGAGAATTCACACTGGTGAAAAACCTTATGTATGTAAGGAGTGTGGGAAAGCTTTTACATGTGGGTCACAGCTAACTCAACATAAGAAAATTCATACTGGTGAAAAATTACGTAAATGTAAGGAATGTAAAAATGCCTTTAATTTTACCCTGGATCATACTCAACGTCAGTTAGTTTTCATTGGTGAGAAATTCTTTGAGGATAAGGAAAATGGGAAGACCTTGTTACCTGAATCAGAACTCACTAAGTATCAGACAGTTAACACTGGTAAGAAAATATTTGAATGTAAAGAGTGTGGCAAGGCTTTTAGTTTACGTTCTATTGTAAGTGATCTTAAGAGAATTCATACCAGGGAAAAACCTTTCAAATGTAAGGACTGTGGGAAGGCCTTTAGTTGTGGCTCAGACCTTACTCGACATCAGAGAATTCATACTGGTGAAAAGCCCTATGAATGTAAGGAATGTGGTAAGGCCTTTATTTGTAAATCAGACCTTGGCCGACATGAGAGAGTTCATACTGGTGAAAAGCCATATGTATGCAAGAAGTGTGGGAAAGCTTTCACTCGTGGTGCACATCTAACTCAACATCAGAAAATGCATACTGTTGAGAAATCACATGAACTGAAGGAACATGGAAATGCCTTTAGTTCTGGCTTAGAACATACTCAGCATCCTTTAGTTCATTCTGGGGTGAAATTCTGGCAAGACAAGGAATGTATGGATATCCTTCCTCATGATTCAGCACCTGTTCAGTATCAGACAGTTCAGACTGGTAAGACATATGAATATAAAGAGGGTGGGAAAGATTCTAGTTGGCATTCTGGTGACACGGATCTTAAAAGAATTCATGTAAAGGAGAAACGTTTCCAATGTAAAGACTGTCCAAAAGCTTTTAGATATTGTTCAGAACTTACTCGACACCAGAGACTACATACAGGTGAAAGACCCTTTAAATGTCAGGAATGTTGGAAGGCATTTGGTTCTGCTTCAGACCTTGCTCGACATGAGAGAATTCATACTGGTGAAAGGCCCTTTGAATGCAGTGAATGTGGGAAGGCTTTCATTCAGCAGTCACATCTTATTAAACATCAGAGAATTCACACTGATCAGCAGCCCAAGAGCTTCATGAATATAGAAAGGCCTTTAGTCTGTGATCACATGCTTTTAAACATGAGAGAATTTACACTAGTGAACAACATTATAAATGTAAGGAATGTTGGAAAGATTTTATTTACCAATCAAACCTAAGTCAGTCTCAGAAATTTTGAACTGGAGAAATTAAGATAAAGAATGTGGAAAAGCCCATTTCCCTGGTGCAAATCATACCCAACGTCAGATGTTTCTGGTGGTCATAAATTCTGTGAGAAACTTGTGAGCTCAATTCTGCAACGCAGGCCTTTGCCAGCACCAGTGAATTCATAATGGCAGAAAACTCTTGAGTAGAAGGAATGCAAAAAGACCTTATTGGGTTCATATCTTATTCAACATGAGAAGATTCATCAAAAGAAACTGAATATAAGACTCAGTGTAATACAGATCAAACAATTCATACTGGAGAAAGTGAATGAAAGGACTATGGAAACTTCTGTGGATCTGAATTGATAGCACAAAATACATACTGGAAAGAGGCTTGCAAATGTGAAGAATGTGGTAGAAATGCCTTTTTCTGGGATTTGCAACCTAAACTTTAGAGACACAGTCAAGGAACTTCATGTTTGTAAAAAATCTGTAGGAGGTCTTACCTGAGGGTCATTATTCACATGACAGGAAAATACATATTAGCACCACATGCTCACCAACTGAGCTAACTGGCCAGATAGGAAAATACATGTTGATGCAAAGCCCCATGAATGTAAGAAAAGTAGCCATTTAGTCATTGTGCAAATTTTGCCCAACAGGATATTTGTAATTTTTTGTTACAAAATATAGGGCCTTGTACATGCTGTGCAAGTGCCTACATCTGAGCTGCATATCCAGCCTAAGAATACTTACACTTTGAGAAGTCCTATAAATATAAAGATTTTGAGAACTTCTTTTCTCCCAGGGTTTTAATTTTTTATACACTGTTACATAATTGTGCAATATGAAAATAGGAAAAGCTAACTTGTTTATGACTCATTTATGAGTTAATTCCTTTTTAGAAACCCTTGCAGTGTAATGTTAGGAGGTCTTTTGTCATTGGCCATGGTGGCACACACCTTTAATCCTAGCACTTGGAAGTGCGAGATAGGAGAATCACTGTGAGTTCGAGGCCACCCTGGAACTATAGAATGAGTTCCAGATGAGCCTGAGCTAGAGTGATACCCTGTTTCCAAACTACAAAAAAAAAAAGGTCTTTTGTCACCATAATTACACCCATCATCAGAATTCATAATGTAATCTATGTTAATTTGGGGAAGACTTTATTCACTATTATTTATGGACCACAAGAATGCCTTATTATTGGAAGACAGTGGATTACAGGTATTTTGAAAATATGAATGTAAATATATAAAGCATATGAGACAGTTTTATGTGTGTATGGCTTATTTTCAAGAAAAACTTAAAAGTGCTTGTTTTCAAAGTCCAAAAATATGAAAAACTCAAAACTTTATTATCAACCATGTGAGGCCAAATAAGGTTACAGGATATGCCATGGAGGAAAGAACCATATAAAAAAATTGTAGGTTTATTTAGCGTGATTTTTGTAATAAAATTAGAGTATATACTAAAATTATATACAAATGAGATATAGTTAAATAAGGTAACCTTGAACAACAAATTCCAGCACAATCACTTCACTTAATGAAGGCACTGAAACATCACACAAGTAGCTCTCTTGTCCCCTCCCCCCCCCTTTTTTTCTTTTTGGCAATTTTTATGAGAGAGAATTGGCATGCCAGGACCTCCAGCCACTGTAATTGAACTCCAGATGGTTTCCAAGATGACAATAATATCCCTCCATCCCTGCACACATAACTCTGCAATGTGACTATGATTCTCCCTTTAAAGAGGTTACGTCTGGTTGTTTGTTTTAAAGTAGCATCTCACTCTACCTCAGGCTGACCTGGATCTCTCTGTAATTCCATACTGGCCTAGAACTCACCACAATCCTCCTACCCTGCCTCCCGAGTATTGGAATTAAAGGCATGTGCCATCATGCCCGGCCCTTTTTTTTTTTCTTCAAGGAGCGAGAGAGAGAATGGGCATGCCAGGGCCTCCTGCCACTGGAAACAAACTCCAGATGCATGTGCCACTTTGTGCATCTGGCTTTATGTGGGCACAAGGGAATTAAACCCATGCCATCAGGCTTTGCAGGCAAGCACCTTAACTGCTCAGCCATCTTTCCAGCCCTGCCTTGTTTTGTTTTCTTTTTGAGACAAGTTCTTCCTATGTAGTCCAGTCTGGACAGGAACTCACTGTGAAACCCAGGCTGGCCTTGGATTTATAATCCTCATATCTCAAGCTCCGGAGTGCTGGTATTACAGGCATGCACCAATATGTCCAGATTAAGAAAAGAACTTTAAACCGAAACTTACAAAGCCAATGAAAATGTTCTTCAGGGAGGTTAATGAAGATATTCTCACATGAAGGAAACTGAGTATTGTTACCAGTAGACCTGCTTTAATAGAATAAGGAAACCTTACAAACATCAAGAGAGAACAAAATACTAAATAAACTAGCACACATAATAGATAACATTGGGCCTGGAGACATAACTCAGTGGTTAAGGCATTTGCCTGCAATACCTAATGATCTGTATTTGATTCCCAAGTACCCACATAAAGCCAGATGCAGAAAATGATGCATGCATCTGGAGTTTGTTTGCAGTCACCGGAGGCCCTGGCATGCCCATTCTGTCTGTCTGTCTGTCTGTCTCTGCTTGCAAATAAATAATATTTTAAAAATAGATAATGCTATTTGATAATTAAGACTATAATCATTGGAAAATTGTTTCATATTCCTTTTTAAAATATTTTTATTTATTTGAGAGACAGTGTGTGACAGAGAAAGAGGCAAATAGTTTTTTGTTGGTTTGTTTTTGGTTTTTTCGAGGTAGGGTCTCACTGTAGCTCAGGCTAACCTGGAATTCACTATGTAGTCTCAGGGTGGCCTCGCACTCATGGTCATCCCCCTACCTCTGCCTCCTGAGTGCTGGGATTAAAGGCGTGCGCCACCACACCCAGAAAGAGGCAAATAGAGAGGATGCGTACACCAGGGCCTCTAGCCACAGCAAATAAAATGAATTCCAGACACATGAGCCATCTTCTGCATCTGGCATTGTATGGGTACTGGAGAATCAAACATGGGTTCTTAGGCTTTGTAGGCAAGTGCCTTAACCACTAAGCCATCTCTCCAGCACCCCCCTTTTTTTTGAGTTACAGCTTCACTCTAGCTCAGGCTGGCCTGGAATTCACTATGTATTCTCAGGGTGGCCTCAAACTCATGGCGATCCTCCTACCTCTGCCTCACAAGTACTGGGATTAAAGGCGTGCACCACCATGCCCGGCTTGTTTCACATTTCTTAAAGTATGTGAGGGAAATATTTTAAGCAAACTGATGAGCATATGAAATCGTTTAATACATTGAATTTATAGATTTCATTTAAAGAGGTAAAATGTTGCTGCTGGTATTCTATCTACCTATCATCCACCTACCTACCTAGATATCTACAAATTTTGTGTGGCCATACCTTGATAAACATAAAGTTGACAATAACGTCAAAATACATATTAAGAAGAATAAAGTAGATTAGATACTTCTAGAACTTAACTACGTGTCCACAAGTTGGAAACAAAAATCTGCTTTGTGGCTGCGGGGAGAGGGTTAAGATGGGAATGCGGCAGTAAACAGTAGCCAGACACCATAAATAAATGGTGAACTTTAGTTTTGTAAAATAAACAAATGACCCAAACAATGGACAGTGGACAACACATTATGAATGATGGTGGTTGTTCCTATGTGGGTATTCAATTTATAAAATTCATAATAAATTCATAAAAGGAAATCTGTGTGCTCTATGAGGAAGGGGCAAGTCATTCTGCCAAGACTTTCTGGCCCTATATTTTCCTATCTCCAGCCTCCCAAAGGCATGCCCTTTCTATACTGGCCAAGTGAGAAGCAGTATGGGCCCTGGACAGTGGGTGTGACCGGCTACAGACAGGGACACCTTGTAAAAGCCAGTGTGTAATCACAGTACCCGGAGACAGGGAGGATCCCGATCCTTTGGAATCAGTGAGTTTCATGTTTAGCACTTGCAGCCTCATCACAGGTGCCGAGAACTGCACCAAGAATTCTCCAACTTTTCTTTGGTCTTCCAGTCTCTATTTCACAGGAACGCAGTTCAGGGCCTTTTCCGGTCCAAGGTGGCTTCCGGTTGGAGAAGGCGCGGTGTAGTTTCCTGAAGAGCTGCTTGAGCGTTCCTCGGGGCGATCTAACCCAGCCTGGGATTGTGGAAACTCGGGTGGGCGAGGTGTGCGGGCGACGACCTTTGCCGAGAGGGAGGTGAAGACTAACAGCAGCTCGAGAGAGCAGTTTACTTCTGGGCTGCTGAACGCCGTCAGCCTGGGGACTACATTTCCCAGAGTGCACCGTGCCTCTGGCAACCGCGCCGGCGCCCTTTGGGCGGCATAAGACTGCGTGCGGGCGTTTGGGGAACTTCAGGACCTGTCCTGTGTCAGTCTGTGGTGGGGAGTAGGAATGACTTGGAAGGGAGGCAGCGTGTTGGTTAGTGCACAGTGTCATGAGCAAACCACTAATTGTGGGAGCCGTGAGTGCGACTGTGAACCTGGAACAAGCAGAATATGGGGTGGGAGGCGGATCTGGACGTGGTCGTGGCGTGTGTGTGTGTGTGTGTGTGTGTGTGTGTATAGTGGGCAGTTATTTATTTATTTTATATATAGGCAGAGGGAGAAGAGATAGAGAGAATGGGCACGCTGCTGTAAAGGAACTCCAGCTGCATGTGCCACCTTGTGCATCTGGCTTTATATGGGTACTGGGAAATTGAACCTGGGTTTGTAAGCTTTGCAGGCAAAGGCCCTAGCCATCTCTCCAGCCCTACAGTGGACACTTTATTTTATTTTATTTTATTTTATTTGGGGGGGGGGGTTCGAAGTAGGGTCTCTCTCTAGCTCAGGCTGACCTGGAATTCACTATGTAGTCTCAGGGTGGCCTTGAACTCATGGCCATCCTGCTACCTCTGCGTCAGGAGTGCTGGGATTAAAGGTGTGCACCACCACACCCTACCTCAGTGAACACTTTAAACGTGGCTTAGGTACATGTTCATTACTATGTGTCCCTCTGTGATAACGGGGTGGTAGTGAAGACCCTGGGGCCAGAAAGACCTGAGCAGCATTTAGTGACAAAGTCATCTTTAGGAGTGAAAATGTAGTAAAAAGCAATGGGAGTGGAAAGATGGCTCAGCAGTTACGGGTGCTTCGTGCACAAGCATGAGGGGCCAATACTGCCCTTTCCAGATCCCACCTAAGCAGCCGGGTGTTGGCCTCACGCATCTGTGACCCCAGTTTCACAGGTGGGCAGAAACCTGAGAATCTTCAGAGCCACCCAGCACTTGGGAGGCAGAGGTAGGAGGATCGCCATGAGTTCGAGGCCACCCTGAGACTACATAGTGAATTCCAGGTCAACCTGGGCCAGAGTGAGACCCTACCTCGAAAAACCAAAAAAAAAAAAAAAAAAAAAAAAAAAAGTGGTTGGAGGGCTGGAGAGATAGCTTAGTGGTTAAGGCGCTTTCCTACAAAGCCAAACAACCCAGGTTCAATTCCCCAGGACTCATGTAAGCCAGATGTATCTGTAGTTCATTTGCAGAGGGTAAAGGCCCTCCCATGCCCATTCTTTTTTGTTTGTTTGTTTGTTTTTCAAGGTAGGGTCTCACTCTAGCTCAGGCTGACCTGGAATTCACTATGTAGTCTCAAGGTGGCTTTGAACTCATGGTGATCTTCTTACCTCTGTGTCCCAAGCGCTGGGATTAAAGGTGTGCACCACCATGCTTGGCTTTTTTTTTTTTTTTTTTTTTTTTTTTGCCAAGTCCTCTTTATCTCCAACCACTTTCTTTCCTTCTTTTTTTTTTTTTTGTTTGTTTATTTATTTGACAGCGACAGAGAGAAGGAGGCAGAGAGAGAGAGAGAGAGAGAGAGAGAGAATGAATGGGCGCGCCAGAGCTTCCAGCCTCTGTAAGCGAACTCCAGATGTGTGCGCCCCCTTGTGCATCTGGCTAACATGGGTCCTGGGGAATCAAGCCTCGAACCGGAGTCCTTAGGCTTCACAGGCAAACGCTTAACCGCTAAGCCATCTCTCCAGCCCCCCTTTCCTTCTTTTAATTAAAAAAAAAAAAACTTATTTAGTTAAGAGAGAAAGAAAACAAGGCAGATAGAGAAAGAATGGTAAGAAGATCTCTGTGAGTTTGAGGCCACCCTGAGGCTACATAGTGAATTCCAGGTCAGCCTGGACTAGAACGAGACCCTACCTCGGGAAAAAAAAAAAAAAAGAAAGAAAGAGAGAGAGAAAGAAATGTGAAGAAGGAAGGGTCTATGCTGTCTCATAATTGGAGGGGATACAGTTTGTCCTGGTGGATGAAGGCCTGGCAAGGGAGCATGAAGTAGCTGGCCACACTGTATGTGTAGTTAGGAATGAGAGATAAATGCTGGTGTTCAGCCACTATTCTCCTCTTCGTGCACTTTAGGACTGAATCCCATAGAATATCTCTGCCCACATTTAGGGTGGTCTTCTCACCTCAGTTCATCCAGTCTGGAAAATCCCTCACAGACAAGCCCAGAGATTGACTTCCATTGTCATCCTACGTCCTGTCAGGTGAGCAATCAACATTAACCGCTGCAGTTGTGTTCCAGGGGGCATATTGGAAAAAGTGCCAAGAGTGGGGAAAAGTGACTAGAAATGGATGGATAGGACCTCATGGAAATTCTGTGTCTGAAGAAAGGAGTCAATGAAGAGTATGGGGCATTTTATCCTAAACAGGAGTGCAGGGAATGTTGACACTTACACCAGTGAGTTTCAACGTATTTACTCTGTTATATCCCTCACATTTTCATTGCTGGAACAAAATACCCAACCAGAAGCAGCTTAAGGAAGGGAAGAGTTTATTTTCAGTTTACACATTTGGGTGTCCATTATGGCCAAGAAGGCATGGCAGGCCTGAGCAGGAAGCCTGTGTCACAACTATCAGCGGGGAGGAAACAGAACACCAGCAGAGCTGGGCTGTAGTACCTCAGTGCCCCCTCCCAGTGACACACATCCTCCAGCAAGGTTTCACCTCCTAAAGTTTACAACCTTCCTGAACAAGTGTCACTAGCTGGGGATTAACTATTCATCCACACATGTCTATGAGGGACATTTTATATTCAAACCACCAACCTGTCTTTTTAAAAAATTTATTTTATTTATTTGAGAGAAAGAGGCAGATAGAGAAATGAGTGTGCCAGGGCCTCTAGCCGCTGCAGATGAACTCCAGATGCATGAGCGACCTTGTGTATCTCGCTTATGTAGGTCCTGGGGAATCAAACTTGGGTCCTTTGACTTTGCAGGTAAACACCTTAACCGCTAAGCCATCTTTCCAGCCCCCAACCTGTCTTTCATGTGAGCTCCTCAGCTCTTTATTTACACAGTGACTTGTACTTTCTAATATATTGTAATTGCTTGTTTACTTTTCTGACCCTTTGTCCTTTTGCAGCAGTTCCTACATACTTATCTGGATCCCAGAGTGGCTTCAGTAGTTAATGTGTTTACTTTGTAAAAATGATTACTTACCCAAACCCATCCTTCCTTTCTCAAAAAAAGCCACAAAGTGTCAATAAAACAGGCGTAATGAAGTGTAGTCATCATTCTTATCATTCATTCACTCAATAACGTGGGATTATGAAACCCAGGGAAGAAGCAGTATTCAGCATGAACGAGCTTTTGGTTCACCTTTGTGCACTTTCTCATAGTGAATTTGAGTAAACAGTCAATTACCTAAGCTCTTGTGATGGCTAAATGCTGGTTTTCAATCAACTCGGATTATCAAGCCTAGCTTAATTTTTCCAGATTTCTAAGGAAAGACATACATACAAATATAAAGTACTCAAACGGTGTTTTTCAGAAAGAATTTTTGCTTTTGTCAACCTGGAATGGGAGTGAATGTTCTGGTCCACATTCTCACTTTCTCAGTGAAGAGGCTGTAGTGATGATGTGAGAAGGAAGGGGAAAGGGAAGAGGGGAGAGGATGCATGTAGAGTGAGTCCTGCAGCTCAGAGCTTACTAAGAACTGGCAGTTGAGTGGTGTCCGAGACTATGTTCATTTCTCTTGGTGCCCCAGTAAAGACTCGTATCATTGAATGTCTGATGAGCCTATTCAAGCTGTTTTGGCCTCAACATGTTGCCTTTAGTTTTGGGGTGTGGTTTTTCATGGCTGCTCTGGATGAAAAATCAATGAGTCATGCCCTTTTCATGCATGATGGAAGGCACCGTCATGGAGAACCTTGGGTAGTACAGCAGGGTTCCATAATTCCTGAGGTGACTCTCAGGATATCAAACTCTGGGTCCGTGTAGTTGTAGAGGACATTTAAGCAAAGCAGCGTGGCTGGATATTATGTGATCGTGGGAGTTCATGATTTTGCACAAGTAATTGCACTGAAGCTGCACCCTGCTTTAGTTGAACCTCTGTGTTTTTGCAAGTGTCAGTATTTCTTTACTTCTTCTGACCTTTTAGGAATGAGGAAAAATGGCCTTCTCCTTTGGTTCATTTGAAAGATCTCAGGAAAGCCTTGCCTCTCATGATTCTTTCCCACCTTTGTTCTTCTTTCTTGAGATTTTAACTTCATCATGAAAGGAATTGGAAAATGAACTGGTCAACTATTGGAATTTTAAATCATGGCCCATGTGAGTTGGAATCAATTCTAAAGATATAACTGTTAATATCACATGTGAATATTTTTCATCTTTTATTCTTAAAGTACTTAGGTAAGTCACTTGAAGGTGGTCTGGTGAGTTCCCTACATGTCACTCTTTTCTCCAGCTAGTAGTTCTTGTACCACATGCCACTCAGTATCTCCTATGTTCTAGTCTTCTGGCAGAGAAACAAAAGAGGGGAGTGTCAAAGTAGTTCCCTAGACTGTCATTGCAAATCCTTAGCTTATCAAGGTATATGGAGTGGTTAAAGGAATGCCATCGATGTCCCTGTATTTACTCCATAAAATGGAGAGTGTGGTATTGTTTGATACTCATTCAAGCAAGTGATACTGATGCCTTTAATCAGAGGGGATGGTGGGACATTGAGGTTACAGAGATCTGGGTTTCTACCAGGCAACTGCATTAACTGCTGAGCCTCTCTCCAACCCTGGGATCCCACCAGGAAATCAGCAAGATATGAATATCATCAACACAATACTGATTTGCAGCTGCTTACTGAGGACCTTCAGACTCCACACATTCTGCTTAGAAAATAGTAGTTTGGAAAGGTATCTTTAAACAATCCCTTCAAATTGAAACTGTTGGAACACCTAACTGAAAGTAGTTTAAACAAAGACAGACAAAAAGAGGGCTGGAGAGATGATGACTCAGTGGTTAAGGCACTTGCCTCTAAAGCCAAAGGATGCAGGTTTGATTCCCCAGTACTCACATAAAGCCAGACGCAGAAGGTGGCACATGGGTCTGGAGTTCATTTGCAGTGGCTGGAGGCCCTGGTGTGCCTATTCTTTCTCTGTCTGCCCCCCCTTAAATAAATACAGTATTTTTTAAAAATTTTTTAAGATTTATTTTTATTTATTTGTGACAGAAAGAGGGAGAGAGAGACAGAGTGAGTAAGAATGGGCATGTCAGGGCCTCTAGCCACTGCAAACAAACTCCAGATGTATGTGCCCCCTTGTGCATCTGGCTAATGTGGGACCTGGAGAATCGAACTTGAGTCTTTTGGCTGCACAGGCATGTGCCTTAACTGCTAAGCCATCTCTCTGCCCAAATATTTTTTTTAAATGCACAGCTGCTGGGCATGGTGGCACATACCTTAATCCCAGCACTCAGGAGGCAGAGGTAGGAGAATCACAGTGAGTTTGAGGCCACCCTGAGACTACATAGTGAATTCCAGGTCAGCCTGGGCCTACCTCGAAAAATAACAACAAAGTGCACAACTGAAAAAACACCCAAATTTTCTCCTGGAATGAATTTGTAGTTATTGATTACTGGCTGGTGTAGGCTCTCTGACATCAACCAAAGACTCCTATAGTGTCCTTTATTCTGTGCTGCCATCCTAGTGTCTGGGTGTTTGTTATATGACCATCATAAGGATGCTGCAATTTATCAATAGGGTTTTTTTCCTTAGGTTTTCTTTTTTTTTCCTTAAAATATTTTTTTTATTTATTTGAGAAAGAAAGAGAGAGAAAGATGGAGAGAGAGAGAGAGAGAGAATGAATGTGTGTGTCAGGGCCTCTAGCCACTGCAAATGAACTCCAGACACATGCACCACCTTGTGCAACTGGCTTAGGTGGGTTCTGGGTAATCAAACCTAGGGTCCTCAGGCTTAGTGGGCAAGTGCCTTAACTGCTAAACCATCTCTCCAGTCCTTAGGTTTTCTTCTGAGGAGGGTTAGGGTCTCACTGTAGCCCAGATCATCCCAGGCTGGCCTCAAACTCATGGTGGCCCTCTTACCTCAGCCTCCTGAGTGCTGGTCTCAAAGGTGGGTGCCACCATTCCCAGCTTGACCAGTAGAAGTTTTGAAGAGCCTGTAGGCACTCACCTAAAGTCACACTTACATTCATGTCCTTTCCTACTATGCCACCAACTGCCAGCTCTAGTTTTTGCTTATTGTATGTCTCCATTCCTTGCTGTGCCTTTTTCCATTTTTTCTCCTTCCAACTATGTTTTGTTTAAACTCCACTGCTAATATTTGGGTGTCTCCTTTTTAGCAATTTATGACATTCAGGGGTGTGTCTGTGGATTTCTCTGGGGAGGAATGGGAATGCCTGAATCTGGACCAGAGAAA
The DNA here is from genome assembly GCA_036346955.1 of Dipus sagitta. NCBI lineage: Eukaryota > Metazoa > Chordata > Mammalia > Rodentia > Dipodidae > Dipus > Dipus sagitta. The sequence continues at coordinate 2,110,441 of CM070775.1, read as the reverse complement.
TTTGAATACAGATGTGATGTTGGAGAATTACAGCAACCTCATATCAGTGGGTCGGGCATCAGTAGTCATCATCACTGGGAAGCTCCTTCCTTCATCCTTCAAGAACACTTTATGCCTTTTCTTATCCTTCCATTATAAGCAAGCAGCCAGGTACAAATTCCAGAACCTTACTGCTGTGATCATTTTCTATTTCACATCTTCTGGACAGGACTTTGATAAATCAACCACATGTGTTCCACTTACCAAAAAAGGAACAAGACCCCAGGATGGTTTTGAGGAATGAGATAAGAGAACTTTGTGCATGTGAGTGAGGGCTGAGATGACAGTGTGGGGGCTCACTGCAAATGATGACCCAGATGCTTAGTGAGGCTTAGTGAGGGACACTGAAGTCATCAGTCTGGATATCTTCTTACTGCCAGAGTCTTCTGATAGAGGCCTGGGAGGAAGAGTGATCTTTCTCTTCACTACAGATGTGGCTCCATTTCTGTCGTGATAGTTCTTTGGGTCTTGTATGGATAAAAGCCATTGTTTTTCTCCAATAATGACTATTTTTTGGGTAGATTGGATCAAATTGCTCTTTTTCTTCCAATATGTCATATTCACCTCCCTCCCTCCCTTTCTTTTTCATTTAGATGTTTGTAAATTTCTTCATTCTCTAAAACAGTGAACTTGCATTTAAATTGTTCTTATTTTCTGAACTTACCCACGTTGTCCTTGTTGTGCACTTCTGTACTCATTAAGTCAGCAGTCACTGCTCTTCACACTTCATTTAGGGCTAGAAGAGTTGACAACGAGTATATTATAAAGATCTTTTTGTTTTTCTCTGTTACGAGAACATGGCCATAAATTTCTGTATTATATACTTGACATAAGGGAAGAACCAACAGACTGCTTAGACAAAAGTCAGCATAGTAGGTGAAGTTTCTGGCCACAGTGAGGTGGTTGTAGCTACAAACAGGTTGAAGCAAAGAAGGATAAGCAGGAGGGTCACAGGTCCTGTTCCTCTGCATCTCCACATAGTCTCCATCTTCTCTAGTTGTGCTGGTAGTCATTCCCTAGTTGTTGAGTATTTACTCTATGCCTTGTGCTTTTTAGAAGTAATGTATTATTCCCAGTCTTGTCTGATCTTTTATCTATATATCTCATATATCAAAGTAAAAGCTTTTGCAAGTCAGTAATTTTTTCCACAACCAAGATGGGCTTAGTAACGAGAACTGTGGTCAGTTACTCATCTTTCTATTAAAATTCATTACTGCTCATACTTTGTGACTGAACTCCTGCTGAAGGCATTTACTCACTGCTAGAGTCCTTGTTCAGTTTCCCATAAACTTTTGTTCCCAGGAAAAGTTTTTAGAACAACCAAATGACATTTTCATAGGATTGTAAGTAGATAGGAAATATAATACACAAAGAGTTATAGCTCTTATTCCTAGCTTTTGCCAGGTTCATTTTTGTTTGACAGATTTCTCAAACTTTTCCTATATGAACTATTATCCGTAAGTATCTCTTTTGATATAAATACAGAATCCCTCATAGTATTGAGTTCCTTGTTATCTCTGGCCAAGATTCACCCCTCTGCATTAGATTGATACTGTACTATTTCCCAACAGCCCTATTTTATAGTTGACTTATGTCACATATTCTCATTGTGCTGTAAGCATTATTACTACTTGAACTTTTGGATTTACTTTCTGTATTTGCATTTCAATTTTATTTCTCTTTTTTTTTTCAAGGGAGGGTCTCACTCTAGCCCAGGCTGACCTGGAATTCACTATGTAGTCTCAGGGTGGCCTCGAACTCATGGTGATCCTCCTACCTCTGCCTCCCAAGTGCTAGGATTAAAGGTGTGTACCACCACGCCCAGCTTCAATTTTGTTTCTTCGTGGACAGTAAGACACTATGTGTTTATGTATTCTCATCTTTCAGATATATAGTCTGGGTGGCAGACCAAAAAGGCATCATAAAAATAGTACATTTGAAAAAGAATCATCTACATGGCAAAAAATGGAAAAATATAGAAACAACAACCTTGAAAAGTTATGTTCAAGAGGTGATTTGGAAAACAAAGGCCAGTTTCAAGCACACCAGGAAGTGTCTTTCAAGCGCATACCAGTCACTTATGAAAAAATGTCCACTTTGAACCAGCTCATAGCATATAATCAACATCAAAAATTCAGTACAGGAGAGAAGATGAATGAATTCAAATGTGAAAATGCCCATGGTTGTGACTCAGACTATGTTCAACAACAGTTAATTCACACTGGAAAAATGCTGTGTAGATAAGGAATTTGGTAAAGCCCTTTTTCCATAATTCAAGCCTTACTCATCAGTATCAGGCATATCACATTTGTAAGAAAACGTAAACGTAAGGAATGTTTGTTTTCTGGTGTTGCTAGTCTGAAGAGAATTCATACTAGGGAGAAAACTTTTAAATGTATGGAATGTGGAAAAGCCTTTAGTTTTGACTCAGAACTTACTCAACATCAGATATTCCATACTTGTGAAAAGCTCTATGAATGTAAGGAATGTGGGAAGGCCTATCGTTGTAAAGCAGACCTTATTGGACATCAGAGAATTCATACCGGTGAAAACCTTATGCGTGTAAGGAATGTGGGAAAGCTTTTACTCGTGGCTCCTACTTGACTGAACATCAGAGAATTCAGACTGGTGGAAAGCCCAGTGAATGCAATGCATGTAAAAAAGTCAGTTGTTCAGCGTGCACATCTTACTAACCATCAGAGAATTCATACTGGTGCAAACCTTACAAATTGAGGAATGTGGGAAAGCTTTTACCCATGCCTCACACCTAACTGAACATCAGAAAATTCATAATGGTGAGAAATCACATGAATGTATCAAATGTGGGAAAGACTGTGTTCGTGTTTCAAATCTTAATCATCATGACAATGTTCATGTTACTAGGAAACCCTGTGAGTGTGAGAAATGTGGGAAAGGCTATATCTGGAGCTCAAAACGTGCTCAACATCAGCAAATTCATACTGGTAGGAAACCTTATGAGTGTAAGCAGTGTGTGAAGACTTTTATTTGGGTTTCATACCTTGCCCAACATGAAAAAAGTCATGAAAAGAAGCTCTATGAATGTAAGGAATGTGGGAAGGCCTTTCTTCATGTCCCAGAGGTTAAACATCAGAAAACCCCATAATGGTGAAAGAAACTATAAATGCAAGGATTGTGTTAAGATCTTTTCTCATGATTCAGAACTTGATCAACAGCAGAGAATGCATACTGGAAGGAGTCCTTATGAATGTGAAGATTATGGGAAAGCCTATTTGTGGAATTCACAATTTACTTGACATAAGAGAATGCATATTACAAAGGAGTCTATGTATGCAAAGCATGGAAGGCCTTCATCGAAGATCCCCAGCTTATATAACCATGGACACAGAGACCTGTCAGTGAATGAGAACTGGCCAGGACTTTAGTTATCACTTGTAGTGCTGAGAGTGCAAAGGTTAGGAGAACATTACTAGCTGGGACTTAAACTTAACAGCAGTTACATTTTTGTTGACAGTGACAGGTATAGAATCTAGAGCCTTGTCCCTTCTGGGCATGCATTGTACTTCTGAGTCACATCTTCAGCCCTCAGAATGATTACATTTTTGAGATATCCATGAATATAAAGATTTTGGGGACATTTCTCCAAGGTACTTCACTGTTGTGAAATCTGTGTGTGTGTGTGTGTGTGTGTGTGTGTGCAGGTATAAGCATGTGGAGGCCAGAGCACAGCCTTGAGGGTTATCCCACATTCTTAGGTTCTATCCACCTTTTTTAAAAGACAGTCACTGGTCTTGAATTCACCATGTGTGCTCTGTGTTCAGGGTTCCTCCTGGAAGCCACACCCGGGAAGTCCACCTTCAAGGTGGTTTTGACCCGGGACCTAGGAAGCAGTGTCTTCCAGGGAAGGAACCAGAAAAGCTATATAATTCTGACATGTGTTTTGCAAGCATGGATTTGTTTTACTTTATATTTAAAACCCTTTTCTCCAGAAAATTCATGCTGCCTTATAAGTAGCAGAGGTTCCAGGTGTGTGCAACAGCAGCCAACTTCAGATGTCGTTTGAACACTGATATTGGACGGTCACAACCCACGAGATTTCAGCAATTGTTAAATTTGCTTAATTCCCAACATGATGAGTCATCGCACACTTCATGTGGCTGCACACTATGTGGAACATACACACACCAGCTGTGTGGCAGCTCTGTTAATGCCACTGGCGTTTAAATCAGTTTCAGTTCTTCGAGTACAACGTGTAAAGCGGACTGGACGATGACAATGGCGTCAAACACCGTGGTCCTGCTCCGCTTTTCCACACACGTTAAGGTGAAGCAAATCCAGCTTTCAAGTGAGCATCTTAGTCAACGATGCCAGACTTGGCAAAAAACAAACCAAAACAAAACAAAAAAAAAACATGAAATCTTCAAGTGGGAAGGTCCCAAGAGATAATAGTGGCATATCTGTGCCCCTTATGAGACCGGGTTGTGTCTGGTGAATAAATGGATTGAAAGAATTACCACTGGGAAGTTCCATATCGTTTAAAGAAATTTTTAAAACATTATTTTATTTATCTTTTTTTTTTTTTTTTTTTTTTTTGAGGTAGGGTCTCACTCTAGCTCAGGCTGACCTGGAATTCACTGTGTAGTCTCAGGGTGGCCTTGAACTCATGGCGATCCTCATACCTCTGCCTCCCAAGTGCTGAGATTAAAGGCATGTGCCACCATGCCCAGCTTTATTCATCTTTAAAATACTTTATTTGATGGGGGAGGGAGAACCTCTAGCCACTGCAAATAAACTCCAGATGCATGCACCACCTTGTGCATCTGGCTCACATGGGTACTGGGGAATAGTACCTGGGTCCTTAGGCTTCACAGGCAAGTGCCTTAACTGCTGAGCCATCTCTCCAGCCCTTAAATTTTTAGTTTATTTATGAAGAGAGAGAGAGAAATGGAGGGGGGGATTGGGCACTCCAGGGCCTCTAGCTACTACAAACTAACTCCAGACGCATGTGCCACCTTGTGCATCTGGCTTTATGTGGGTATTATGGAGTTTAACCCAGGTCCTTAGGTTTTGCAGGCAAGTACCTTAACCACTGAGCCATCTCTCCAGCCTGAATTTTTTTTTTTTTAAGTAGGGTATCACTTTAGTCCAGGCTGACCTGGATGGAATTCAGTATGTAGTCTCAGGGTGGCCTTAAAGTCATGGCAATCCTCCTACCTCTGCTTCTCAAATGCTGGGATTAAAGGCATGCACCACCACACCTGGCTGAAAATGTTTTTTAAAGTAAATATTCATCTGTAGCTAGGCCCCCTTCAAAGGTCATGTATCTGTGTTTGTGTGTGCGTGTGTTATGCATGTGTGTGCATCTGCACATGTCCTCATATACAACTTGTCCACCTATTTTCCTGAGACAAAGTCTGTCAGTGAACCTGCCACTGGCCATTTGACTGGTGAGCCCCAGTGCTCCTCTTGTTTCTGTTCCCCTCAAAACTGGGGTTACAAGCATGTGCAGCCACACCCAGCTTTTTATTTTATTTATTTATTTTAGTGATTTTTTAAAAATATTTTATGATTTATTTATTTATTTGACAGCAAGAATGGGGTAAAGAGACAGAGAGAATGGGCATGCCAGGGCCTCCAGCCACTGCAAACGAACTCCAGACGCATGCACCACCTTGTGCATCTGTGTCGCTACCCTTCCCGTCCAGCGGAATAAGGCAACGGCAATCGGGAGTCTTCTCGAAGCAGTTTATTCAGGAATCCTTGACATCTGGGGGTGTGGGGCCCTGATAACAAGCCCTCCTCCCTTTAAATAGCCCGCCTAACCTAATCAGCAGCTGCCACGTGGGCGTAAGCAACAGGGCGCAGCCAACCACCTGATGGTGATCTAATCATACGTAGCGCTGTACATGCGCACTTTGTAGTGTGTACGAAGGGGAAGCAGGAAGTGATGCTTAGTCATGATACTTGGCAGCCAGCCCATGCGCCATCTTGTAATGGCCGCCAACTCGCGGAGATTTGGCAGGAAGCCCGGGCGGCCTTGGGGCAGCGACCTTGGCAGGAAGCCCGCAGCACCCTTGGCAGGAAGCCCGGGTGGCCATCCACACCCGCTCTCCACATATCCCCCTTCTTTACTAAAAATGGCAGAGAGAATGCCTGTCTTAGGTTGTCCCAAGGACCAATACTCCTTACCCGTCATTGGGCGACAAACAGCTCGAGGTTTGTTCCCTGTCTTAGGTTGGTAGTATCCTTACCCGTCATTGGGTGACAAACAGCTCGTGGTTTGCTCCCTGTCTTAGGTTGGTAGTATGGTCAAGGAATCTTACCCGTCACTGGCTACTTCTCTAGCATGCCGAGCCACACCTGCAAGGCTTGTACTAAATGCGCTTGATCTTGTATATGCTTTGCCCACATGTTGCACATACACCACAGCATGAAGCCACTAATCAGAATCAGGCAAAAGGCCATAGTCCCTATGCCCACCCACTCCTTCAAGGTGAATTCAAGTAGACAATCCTGCAGCAAGGGACGCATCCACTCTGGTAGAGTTGATGTGGATGATGGACAATCGCAGGTCTCTCACGAGCACATCAAATTCACGAGACCAACTGCCTGTAAGATAACTGGAAAGAACTCAAGACAAATTAGCCAAATTGTTATGTCAAAGTTGGAGGAAGCCAAGTACGAGTGCGGAGGCGAATGCCACGAGCTTCATCACGGATATTTGCAATTCGTTGAAGTAAGAATCGTAAGAGAGCAGGTAACAAGCACATAAGAACTACGAAACAAACCCCAAATGTGATGAAATGTCCAATCCAGGCATGAAAAGATCCCCAATCAGGTATTGCTGACTTAAGAGCTGTAAGTAAATCATTAGCTGCCTGAGCAGCATCAAAATTAAGATGAGCATCCTGTATTGCCAAAACTTCTGAATGTAAATTAATTAAATCTAAAGAAATATTATCATGATGCCATATTCCTTCCAAATGCATTTTCACCTTTTCCCAACTAGAATTAAATATTTTAGGTGTAATACAAATCCATTGAAAATCAGCATGACATTGTAACCTAGTTTTAATTTTGAATCCTTGTATTTCTTCCCCCAAAAATCCAACAGTGTCAAATAAAGCATCCAACTTTTCCTCTATCTTTCTATCAATACTTTCTTGTGTACCTAATGTAATTGAAACATTTTTAGCTAAATTATTTACAAAATGCGCAGTATGAACTTCTTGTGTAAGTGCAACAGCAGCTGTAGTAGTAGAGGCTAATAAAGTAATGAAAGCCATAATACCAGCAATAATCAATCCTACAACTCTTTTTTGTCTAGTCAAACTATTTTTAACTTCCTCAATTATTTGCAATCCCTTCTCTGAATACCAAGGCTTAGTGAGCTTAACAGGTATCATAGCAAAAACAGGTTGTTTAACTATAATCATTGAGCTACTAGAAGAAGTAATACAATTAGACAATGAACAATTAGTACATGTGACATTAAATATACCCTCTGCAGCATTAATCCAAGTAACTTTAGTATTCCCAGACATTATAGCATAGGGTGGTCTTATACAAGCCATAACAGTTCCTTTTGTAGGATAAGCTCCGTCCATCTGACTGGCCAGGAGCACAAGGCGGTGGCCGTGGAGGTCCTGGAGAAGATGATGGAACCTCTAATTTAATTGAATCCACTCTCTCCACTAACTTTTCCAGCTCTTCATCTGAGTCTTCCTCCTCTGAACTTTTCCCTTTCCCAGACTCCTGGGATCGCTCCTCTTTCAACTGTTCTAAGACTTCCTTGCCTCTTTCAATTTCTGCTGCACACTTCCCTTCTCGGTCAGTCAAACAAGAACAAACAAGTTTCCAGATAGATTTTATTCCTGGAAGAGTCAGTCCCTGGTCTTGTGTAAAATTTATATTTCTCCCTAATTTATCCCAACCAGCAATAGTTAAGTGTCCAGAAGCTACAAACCAAGGAGCAATCTCATCTACAGCTTCTATGAATCTCTGTATGGTGGCACTCTTCAGCCCTAGTCCTTTCGCCTTCAATAGATCTTTCAGTACAGATGCTGCAGTTCTACTAGAAGAAGTATTACCCATTTTATAATACTTATCACTTATTTTAAATGCTTATCACTTATTTTATAATACTTATCACTTATTTTATAAATAGTTTCTCTTTACCGAGAACTTATATTTATCACTTATTTTATAGTACTTATTTCTTATTTTATAGGAAGGTTCTCCTTACTGAGAACTGAACTTATATAGAAGGTTCTCCTTACTGAGAACTGAACTTATATAGAAGGTTCTCCTTACTGAGAACTGAACTTATATAGAAGGTTCTCCTTACTGAGAACTGAACTTATATAGAAGGTTCTCCTTACTGAGAACTGAACTTATATAGAAGGTTCTCCTTACTGAGAACTGAACTTATATAGAAGGTTCTCCTTACTGAGAACTGAACACTAAGTCCCAACTTACCTGGGAACTTACCAGCTAGCTGCAGTCTAGCTGCCCTGACTACTTCGAGTTCTGAGTCCCCGTACGGGCCACCACTTGTCGCTACCCTTCCCGTCCAGCGGAATAAGGCAACGGCAATCGGGAGTCTTCTCGAAGCAGTTTATTCAGGAATCCTTGACATCTGGGGGTGTGGGGCCCTGATAACAAGCCCTCCTCCCTTTAAATAGCCCGCCTAACCTAATCAGCAGCTGCCACGTGGGCGTAAGCAACAGGGCGCAGCCAACCACCTGATGGTGATCTAATCATACGTAGCGCTGTACATGCGCACTTTGTAGTGTGTACGAAGGGGAAGCAGGAAGTGATGCTTAGTCATGATACTTGGCAGCCAGCCCATGCGCCATCTTGTAATGGCCGCCAACTCGCGGAGATTTGGCAGGAAGCCCGGGCGGCCTTGGGGCAGCGACCTTGGCAGGAAGCCCGCAGCACCCTTGGCAGGAAGCCCGGGTGGCCATCCACACCCGCTCTCCACACATCTGGCTAATGTGGGTCCTGGGGAATCGAACCTGGTTCCTTTGGCTTTGCAGGCAAATGCCTTAACCACTAAACCATCCCTCCAGTCCTTTTTTATTTTATTTATTGATATTCAAGCAGAGAGAGTGAGTATGGGTGCTCCGCCTCTAGCCACTGCAGATGAATACCAGGTGCATGTGCCACCTTGTGCATTTGGCTTACATGGGTACTAAGGAATTGAACCCAGGTCCTTGGGCTTTACAGGCAAGTGGCTTAACCACTGAACCATCTCTCCAAGCATTTTTTTTTGGGGGGGGTTTCGAGATAGGGTCTTGCTCCAGTCCAGGGTGACCTGGAATCCACTATGTAGTCTCAGGGTGACCTCAAACTCACGGTGATCCTCCTACATATGCCTCCCAAGTGCTGGGATTAAAGGTGTGTGCCACCACACCTGGCAACCAAGCTTCTATACATGGGTGCTGGGGATCAAATTCAGGTCCTACCTTGAAAAATAAAAATAAAAAGAAGCTGGGCATGGTGGCACACACCTTTAATCCCAGCCCTTGGGAAATAGAGGATCACTGTGAGTTCCAGGCCAGCCTGAGACTATATAGCGAATTCAAGGTCAGCCTGGGTTAGAGTGAAACCCTACCTCAAAAACAAAACAAAACGAAACAAAACAAAAACAAATTCAAGTCCTCATGCTTGTGCAACAGGTGCCTTTACTTGCTGAGCCATTCCCTAGCCCCAGTACGCTTATTCTCACCCTACACACAGGCCTTAGCAGAGCCCTGTGTTCTGTTCTTGAGCTGATTTGGTGCTGGCAGAGACTCATAACGTGAGGTAACTACAGATCTGCCCACAAGGTCCCTCCTGACACGTGGAGGTAAGGTGCTCAAGAGAAGGGGTGAAGAGGTCATGGGGGCGTGTAAAGGAACCTCTGAAAGGTTGGGCTGAGGAGAGTTCACGTTTGGATATCTGTAGTGCAGCGACACAACCGCCTTCCGGTCAGGAGAGGAAGAAGAGCAACAGAGCCCAGACAGTGAGCAGCAGCAGAAAGTAACGTGAGGAGAGCAAGAGTCAGCTGCAGCGTTTTGGTTAGAGGACAGTCTTGGACAGCTCAGGCACATATGTTTCCAGGGTATGGCTGGGCACACCACCAGCTCCAACAGCTTTGCTGTAGGAGGCATCAGCTGCTAGGATCTAAGTGAAGCTTAAATGCCCCAGGGAACTCAGCTTTCCATTGCAGCTTCTCCACAAAAAGATGTCTAGTGCATGTGCCCGTCTCGTGAGCGGAGAGCGGGGAGTGGAGGACGACCCAGGCGAGCCTTGAACTCATGACCCTCTTGCCTCCACTTCTCAAGTGCTGAGATTACAGGTATGAGTCACCACACATGGCAAGAAAAAAAAAAAAAGGTTTAAAAATGCTAAATTTGGGCTGGGGAGATGGCTGAGTTGCCAAAGTGTTTACCTCACAAGTATGAAGACCTGACTTCAATCCCTGGTACCCATATAGGTTGGGGCTAGAAAGGTTTGAGTGGGGATAGGGATAGGGGATAGGAGGGAAAGAGAAAGTGGGAGGAGGGTTAACCAAAACTAGAGTATGAAAAAGCCATATGGAAGCCTACTTTCTTAGAAAATTTGAAATATAGGGAATAAAAGGGTTTGAGTAGAAGCTTGCTCCCCGCATAGCTGTACGGTGCTGCTTGCTCCCCGTAGTAGTTACCTTCCCATTGCTGGGATAAAGCACCTGACCAAAAGCAGCTGATGGGCAGAAATTCTTATTTTGGCTTACAGTCTTGAGGAGAAGCTTCATGATGGCAGGGAAGAGGTGGCATGAGAAGAGGCTGGACATCACCTGTGCCACATCAGGTGGAAAACAGTAGCAGAAGAGTGAGCAAAGCTCTGGCAAGGGGGAGCTGGCACCCCTAATCCTGCCCCCAACAACACACCTCCAGCAAGGCCCCACCTCCCAAAATGCCATCAGCTGAGCACCAAGCATTCAAAGCACATGAGTTAGTGGGGGACACCTGATTCAAACCAGCACATTCCCAGAAGCCATAGGTAGTTATAGGAAAATCCCAATGCCAGGAGTAGGATACCTGCCAGGGAGTTGTTGATCTGAGTGGCCCCTGAGGCTCTAACCAATACTAGCTCTAGACAATGCTCTTGGTTGCCCACCAGAGCTGTTGCTTGAAGATATGACATGCTTCAGTTGCATGGCATTGAGAAACCAAGTGGTAACTAAACTGAATGTCTCTTCTCTGCTGGCTAGCGGGCATAGTGCTAGAATGTGTTGTGTATGCTTATACAGGAGAAAATTTATCTATAGTCAACCCAGCAGTGGACCTTGCAAACTACAGAACTGATTATCCAAGCAAGATGTGACCACTGGTGCAGTAGTGGCATGCCTGTTATGGGGGTAACCTATTGCAATTGGATTTGAGGCCTGCTTCACAGGAGGAAATTTATGCCAGATACTGAAAACCTAGTCAAAAGCCTATGGGTGGGAAGGTCATAGGCCCTGGGAGTCAAACTAATGTTGCTGTTTAGCTAAATAGATATGTTGTCCCCATTGAACTGCCCTCTAAATCTTTATGCCCATATATTTTATTAGTGCTGCTCTCACCTCTGATCAGAGAAGCTTCTTGTTACAGTAGGCAGTGATTATTGGGGAGACTCAAAGCTCATCAGAGTGCTGAGAAATGGTGATTGTTATGTTCTCAGTGCTAAATGACACATCAGTATCACACTCTTCAAGACTCAGGAAACACTGCAGAAGATGGGGAGGAAAGAATGTAAGAGCTACAGCATGGGAAGGAATCCATTAGAATGCTGTCTTCTGGGAATGGAGTGACCTCACAACAACTGCTGTTACCTGCACATGACCTGCACAATATTGGGCCATTGAAATTCTGTCATGGATGGTGAAGGGCGGGGGAGACATCAAAATAGGAAAGGGATTAGTTGGGAAGAGGAAGGGGTTCAGTGGGAGGGGTAGGGGAGAGGATAAGGTAACAGGATGGAATCAAAATGCATTATATACATGTATGAAGATGGTTGCAGTTACCTTCTTGTTGCTGACACAAAACAGCTGACCAAAAGCAGCTTGTAGGAGGAAAGTTGTTTATCTTGGTTCATAGTCTCAAGGGGAAGCTCCATGATGACAGGTGAAACCTGGTAGAGCAGAGGCTGGACATCACCTCCTTGCCACAGCAGCAGGAGAGTGAGGCGAACTCTGACAATGGAGCGGGGAGGGTGGTGGCTATAACACCCCAATCCTGCCCCCAACAACACACCTCCTCTAGCAAGGCTCTGCATCCAAAAATGGCAAGAGCTAGGGACCAAGCATTCAAAAAAAAAATTAGTTTATGGGGGACACCTAATTTAAATCACCACAGTGATCAATACAAAGTTTTTTTAAAAAAATATGTTTTAATACATTTTATTTATTTGAGAGAGAGAGAGAGAAGGGAGAGAGAGAATGGGCATGTCAGGGTCTCCAGCCACTACAAATGAACTCCAGATGCATGCACATGCTTGTGCATCTGGCTTGCATGGGTCCTGGGGAATCAAACCAGGGTCCTTTGGCTTTGCAGGCAAATGGCTTAACTGCTAAGCCATCTCTCCAGTCCACTACAAAGTTTTAAAAATGCAAATCTTGAGCTGGGGATACGGCTCAGCAGTTAAAGGCTCTTGCTTGCTGTGGTAGTTTGAATAGATGGCCCCCAATATATTCAGTGTTTTATTAGTTTGTAGTTTGCATCTGCAGCCACCTGGCTGGAGGGGGTGTCACTGGGTGGATCTTAAAGTGTGGTGGTGGGTTTGAGATTTCAATCTAAAGATATACAAAGTGTGCCTAGCTGGAGTTCCTGAAGTGTGCTGTGCTGTGTGGCTTTTGGCTTGTGCTTCTCTCTCTCTGTTTGGTCCTGTGAAAGCAGGCCAGCTTCTTCTGCCATTATGGAACTTCCCCTGGATCTGTAAGCTTCAATAAATATCCCTCCATAACTGTGTCTGGTCTGGAAGTGCATCTCAGTGAACCTAAAGCTGTCTGCTACACTTTCCAAGCCTGCTGGCCTGAATTTGATTCCCTAATGTCCACATAAAGCCAGATGCTCAAGGTGGAACATGCATCTGGATTTCATTTGCAGTGGCAAGAGGCTCTGGGACACCCATTTTCTGTCTCTGTCTCTGTTTGACTGTCTATGCTCACAGATAATATTTTAAAAAATATTTTTATTTATTTATTTGACAGAGAAAGAGGGAGAGAGAGAGAGAGAGAATGGGCAAGCTGTAAGGGTCCAAAAACCACTGAAGAAAGACCCAAAACTCAAATAGTATGTAAAAGCATAGAGTGTTTATTCTGCATAATCAGCCAACATGCAGAGGTCAACCATTCGTACAAAATGGCGACCCCAGAGGAGCACGCAGGCCGCTTTTAAGCACAACCAGGGGAATTCAAGGTGGGTTAGGTAATCTTCTAACGTGATTGGCTAGGCAAGCAGCAGTTATACTTGTATGTCTTTGATTGGTTGGGGCAAAAGGAACACGTTTGGGCATGTTTAGACATGTCTCCAGGAACTGACTCAGTCTCCAGAGCCCACAACCTCGGCATGCCTGTTTTGGTCATTGCCTAGAGATATTACAGGACCTGGGCGGTTATCTCCTCGGCCACAGTTATCTCCTTGGCCACATGTCAGGGTGGCTGTTGATTAACAGTCCTTTGTTCATGGTTTTTCTTCCCAGAAGTCTTGTCTGCCTCTCTAGGAAACTGAAACTTAGGCCTAGTTAGGGCGGCACCTCACTGAAGCCTGTCATGGTGTCAATTTGGTCCCTTCACACGCCAGGGCCTCCAGCCACTGCAAACGAACTCCAGACGCATGCACCCCTTGTGCATCTGGCTAACGTGGGTCCTGGGGAATAAAATCTGGGTCCTTTGGCTTTGCAGGCAAGCGCCTTAACCGCTAAGCCATCCCTCCAGCCCGTAAATAATATTGTTTAAATAAAAATGCAGTCAGGGTAGCCAGGCATGGTGGCACATGCCTTTAATCCCAGCACTCGGGAAGCAGAGGTAGGAGGATCGCTGTGAGTTCGAGGCCACCCTGAGACTACATAGTTAATTCCAGGTCAGCCTGGGCCAGAGTGAGACACTGCCTCAAAAAACCAAGAAAAAAAAATGCAGCCAGGGGTCTGGGGAGATTGCTTAGTGGTTAAGGTGCTGTTAATATGCTTGCCTGCAAAGGCTAATAACCCAAGTTCGATTCCCCAGTACCCACATAAAGCCAGATGCACAAAGTGGAACATGGCTCTCTTCTCTCTCTTGCAAATAAATGAATTTTAAAAATTCAGCCAGGCATGGTGGCACACACTTTTAATCCAGCACTTGGGAGGCATAGGTAGGAGTACTGCTATAGTCCTAGGGCATCCTGGGACTATAGAGTTGAGTTCCAGGTCAGTCTAGGCTAGAGTGAGACCCTACCTCAAAAAAAAAAAAATCCACAAAATGGGTTGGAGAGTCGGGCGTGGTGGCGCACGCCTTTAATCCCAGCACTCGGGAGGCAGAGGTAGAAGGATTGCCATGAGTTCGAGGCCACCCTGAGACTCCATAGTGAATTCCAGGTCAGCCTGGGCTAGAGTGAGACCTTACCTCAAAAAAACCAAAAAAAAAAAAGGTTGGAGAGATGGCTTAACGGTTAAGTGCTTGCCTGTGAAGCCTAAGGACCCCGGTTCGAGGCTCAATTCTCCAGGACTCACGTTAGCCAGATGCACAAGGGGGCGCACACATCTGGAGTTTGTTTGCAGTGGCTGGAGGCTCTGGTGTGCACATTCTTTCCCTCTCTCTCTCTCTCTCTCTCTCTCTCAGTCTTCCTTTTTCTCTCTGGCTGTTGCTCTCAAATAAGTCAATAAAAATAAACAAAAAAAATTTTTTTTTAATTCACAAACTAAAGCTGGGCATGGTGGCGCATGCCTTTAATCCCAGCACTCAGGAGGCAGAGGTAGGAGGATTGCCGTGAGTTCGAGGCTGTCCTGAGACAACATAGTGAATTCCAAGTCAGCCTGGGCCAGAATGAGACACTACATCGAAAAAACCAAAAAATCCACAAAATAAAAAATAAAAGTGCTAATCTTGGGCTGGAGAGATGGCGATGTGGTCGAATGCTTGCTTGTGAAGCCTAAATACCCTGGTACAAGGCTCATTTCCCTAGTACCCATGTAAGCCAGATGCACAGGTGGCACATGCATCTGGAGTACTTTGCAGTGGCTGGAGGCCCTGGTGTGCCTATTCTTTCTCTCTCTCTCTCTGTTTCTTTCTCTCTTTGTGTCTCTCAAATAAATCAATAAAAAAATTTTTTTAAAGTGCTAATCTTGAGCTAGGGAGATGGCTGAATAGATGAAGTATTTGCCTCACAAGCATGAGATCCTGAATGATGGCAGTGCCCAGCAATGGGGAGGCAGAGACAGAAGGATCCCAAACTCCTTGGCCAGCCAGTCTAGCCTAGTTGGTGAGTTCCAGTGAGAGACCCTGTCTCACCTCAGGTGGAAGGTTCCTGTGGAACAACACCTGAGGCATGCACGTCCTCACACACAGAGAAGGCAGCAGGAAGAAGCTTCGGGAGGCAGGAGTGCAGGCTCTTCAGCCTCCTGGAGGGACAGCAGGAGGCTAGAGTTACTGTGCTGCATCGCAGGCCAAGCCTCTGGTTTTGTTTGTCATCCTGACTGCACTCTTATTGAGATGCCTGTGAAACTACTGTCTATGTTCACCTCTCTGTCTGTGTAACAGATCACCACAGACTTAGTAACGTAAAACAACGACCATTTCTTAAGCCATAAGTTGCAGGTCAGGAGTGAGGAAGGCTTTCAGGCTCTCTGCTCAGGTTATTTCAAAGTCAAAGTGAGCTGGCTGGGTTTTGAGGAAAGAATCTGTAAAGGCTGCAGAAACTGTATCACAGAAGAGGAGCCGCTAGGACGATTCTGACCGCTAGAGGGCACGCTGATGTCAGTTCCTGCTCCTCCCCGAGTGTGCCTGGTAGGCGAATCATCATCACCTGCGCCTAGGAGCTTGTTAAGGAGCAGAAATCAGGCCTTAGCTCCAGACCTGAGAATAGTACATTGCGTGTCCCAGGCATTCCTATACACATGAAAAGGCATCCGAATTTTTCAACCTCGGCTAAATGAATCACTGCCTAGAGTTTTAAAATTTCCCAATTCAGTGTAAGGTGTAGTGGGACACTGAGGCTGCAGGATAGTCTACATAGTGAGACACTGTCTTAAAAATAAATTAATACATAACTTTTTAAAAATCCGATCTTGGGGCCGGAGAGATGGCTTAGCCGTTAAGGCACTTGCCTGTGAAGCCTAAGAACCCAGGTTCGACTCTCCAGAACCCACATGAGCCAGATGCACAAGGTGACACATGCATCTGGAGTTTGATAGCAATGGCTAGAAGGCCCTGCTGTGCCAATTCTCTCTCTCTTAAAAATTTTTTAGGGGGGCTGAAGAGATGGCTTAGAGGTTAAGGCATTTGTCTGCAAAGCCAGAGGACCCAGGTTCGATTCCCCAGGTTCCATGCTAGCCAGATGCACAAGGTGGTGCATGCCTCTGGAGTTCGTTTGCAGTGGCTGGAGGCCCTGGTGCGCCCATTCTCTCTCCCTCTTCCTCTCTGTCAAATAAATAAATATTTAAAACATTTTAAAAGGGTGACTTGCCTGTCCTGTGGTTAGTGGTGGTGTTCACTATCCTGTGCGTTCTGGGTTTACCCCTGAGATCAGAAAATTGCTGATTCCCTCACACTGCAGCCTTTGCTTAGAGAAGAATGCCCCACAGCTGAGTGTGACCTGGTAGACCTGGCGGATGGTGGAATTGACAAGTTGAGCTTCCAGAAAGAATGTGCCAGCACAAGAGGACAGGAATGCTAGAAACGAGTTTTTTAATCTTTCCCATGATACAGCACTTCCTGTTATGTAGTGCTTCACTGTCCCAATGCACTTTTTTTTTTTTTTTTCCTCATTGCTCCATTTTCTTCATTTTTTTCCCCCAAGGTAGGGTCTCACTGCTGACCTGGAATTCATTACATTGTCCCAGGCTGGTCTCAGACAGTGATCCTCATACCTATGCCTCCCAAGTGCTGAGATTAAAGGAGTGCGCCACTATGCCCGGCTAGTTCCATTCTCATATCTCATTATTCCATTCATCTCTGCGTGAGACTGGAGTCAGCTAACTGCAGACGAGGAAAACTGAGTGACATACAGGTGGAAATGCTAGAATTTGCAGCATGATTCAGGCAAAATTAGAACAAGAAATCACCTTCCTAAATTTCCCGATTTCCCTCATGCAGTTTCCAAGATGTGGCAATTTCTAGTTTATGACCTCTCTTGCCTCACCTCAAACATTTCTAGAAATTGCTGGGAGATTTTTGGTAACTGCTTGGATCTCTGTGCTTGTTATAGGTCTATTTAAGTTATTAATCTCATCTTGATTTAATTTAGGTAGGTCATATAAATCAAAGAAATCATCCATTTCTTTCAACTTTTCATACTTTGTGGAGTATATGCTTTTATAGTATGTCCCTACAATTTTTTGAATTTCTCTGGCATCTGTTGTGATGTTACCTTTTTCATCTCTAATTTTATTAATTTGTGTCTCTTCTCTCTTTCTTTTGGTCAGATTTGCTAAGGGTTTATCAATCTTGTTTATCCTTTCAAAGAACCAACTCTTTGTTTCATTGATTCTTTGGATTTTTTTTTTTTTTTGGTTTCTATTTCATTAATTTCTGCCCTAATCTTTATTATTTCTTCCCGTCTACTGATTTTTGGTTTGCCTTGTTCTTCTTTTTCCGAGGCTTTTAGGTGAAGCATTAGGTAGTTTACTTGAAACCTTTCTAATTTCTTAATATAGGCACTTAAAGCTATAAATTTACCTCTTAGGACTGCCTTCATTGTGTCCCAGAGATTTTGGTATGTTGTGTTCTCATTATCATCTGACTCTATAAATTTTTTGATTTCTTTCTTGATTTCTTCATTGACCCATTCATCATTTAGTAGTGTGTTGTTTAATTTCCATGAATTTGTGTATGCTGTATAGCCTTTATTGCTATTGATTTGTAGTTTGATTCCATTGTGGTCAGATAGAATGCAAGGAATTATTTCAACTTTCCTATATTTGTTAAGATTTGCTTTGTGTCCTAATATATGGTCTATTTTAGAGAATGTTCCATGTGCTGCTGAAAAGAATGTATATTCTGCAGCATTTGGATGAAATGTCCTGTAGATATCTGTTAGGT
The DNA here is from genome assembly GCA_036346955.1 of Dipus sagitta. Lineage (NCBI taxonomy): Eukaryota > Metazoa > Chordata > Mammalia > Rodentia > Dipodidae > Dipus > Dipus sagitta. Next base: position 2,092,176 of record CM070775.1, on the reverse strand, counting down.
CCATTCCTTCTATGACCTTATTTAGTCCAGATGCCTCTTTGTTTATTTGTTCCTGGGATGACCTGTCAATTGATGAGAGTGGGGTGTTAAAGTCACCCAGTACCACTGTGATTGGTGTTATCTGTGACCTTAGTTCTAATAGCGTTTGTTTGATGAATTTGGGATCCCCCATGTTAGGTGCATATATGTTTAGGATTGTAATGTCCTCCTGTTGGAGTGTGCCTTTAATCAATATAAAGTGACCTTCCTTATCTTTCTTAACTAATGTTGGACTGAAGTCTACCTTGTCAGATATTAGGATAGCAACCCCTGCTTGTTTTCTAGGTCCATTTGCTTGAAACACCGTTTTCCAACCTTTCACCCTAAGATAGTGTCCATCCTTTGTAGAGAGGTGGGTTTCTTGGAGGCAACAAATTGAAGGATCCTGCTTTTTAACCCAGTCTGTGAACCTATGTCTTTTGGTTGGGGCATTGAGGCCATTGATATTAAGAGATAATATTGAAAGGTGTTTATTCATTTTTGCCATTTTTTGTAGTTCTTCAAGTTTTACCTTTGCTCTCTGGTGTTAATTGGTATTTGAGTATTGTTTGTTTTTTCCCAGTTCCTTATATGTGTGCTTTTCTTTTTCTTCAGCATGGAGGATTCTTTCAAGTATTTTCTTTAGAGCTGGTTTTGTCTTCAAATACTCCTTTAGCTTGCTTTTATTGTGGAATGTCCTTATTTCTCTGTCTATTTGAATGGAAAGTTTTGCAGGATAAAGTAACCTTGGTTGACAGTTGTTATCTTTCAGGACTTGGAATACATCACTCCACGCCCTTCTGGCTTTTAAAGTTTGTGTTGAGTAATCTGCTGTGATCCTGATAGGCTTGCCGTTGTAGGTAACTTGATTTTTCTCTCTGACTCCTTTCAATATTTTTTCTTTGGTTTGTGTGTTTGGTAGTTTGATTATAATATGGCGAGGAGAGGTTCTTTCCAGGTTTTGTCTGTTTGGTGTTCTAAAGGATTCCTGTATCTGCAGTGGCACCTCTTTCCCAATTTGGGGGAAGTTTTTTTCTATGATTTTGTTGAAGATGCCTACTATGCCTTTGGAGTGAAATTCTTCTCATTCTAATATGCCCTGAATTCTTATGTTTGATCTTTTCATAGTGTCCCGAATATCTTGAAATTCCCATTCATACTTTTCTATTAGTTTGTCTTTCTCTTTGTTGGACTGTATTAGATCTGCCATCTGGTCTTCTAGCTTAGATATTCTGTCCTCTCCTTCATCCATTTTACTGATGAGATTTTCTACAGAGGTTTTTATTTCATGGACTGTGTTCTTCATTGCTAGTAATTCTGACTGGTTTTTCTTTATTATTTCTATTTCCTTATTTATGTCTAGTATTGACCTCTTTATTTCATTAAATTGGTGTCCTGTGTTTTCTTTGATTCCTTTGATTTCCTCTTTCATTCCTTTGATTTTTTCTTTGACTTCTTTTTTTTTTAATTTTTTTGTTCATTTTTATTTGTTTATTTGAGAGTGACAGAGAGAGAAAGAGTCAGATAGAGAGAGAGAGAATGGGCGCGCCAGGGCTTCCAGCCACTGCAAACGAACTCCAGACACGTGTGCCCCCTTGTGCATCTGGCTAACGTGGGTCTTGGAGAATCGAGCCTCGAACCAGGGTCCTTAGGCTTCACAGGCAAGAGCTTAACCGCTAAGCCATCTCTCCAGCCCTTCTTTGACTTCTTTAAAAATATTTATAATCATTCTTTTGAAATCTTTCTCATGCATTTCCTCTAACTCATTCTCACTGGAGGTCATTTCTGATGCATTAATACTTTTTGGTGGATTTATATGGTCTTAATTTTTGGTGTTTCTTGTGTTATAATGTATGTATTTTTGCATCCTGGATTATTTAATGATTGGATTTTCTAGTTAGCTGGGTATTATTAGATGTATCAGTCAATCTGATGTTATATAACTTCAGGGTAGGAGCTTAAGGCATTAGGTGTGGCTCTTAAGACTCTCAGAGTATCTACAAAAGTGACCCTAGGTGTTGGGTTTGCCTGCTATGAGAGTATTCAAGTAGGCTGAGTGAAACCAAATACAGATAGATTCTGAAATTTAATTAAACAATGTACACTTTCAATGAAAAACAGCTCAGAGTATTTATCCAAGAGTAGGTATTATGACAACTAGATCCTCTAACTGTCCCTTAGGGTGTGTGGTGCCCCACCCACAGCCTTAATCCTGACACCAAGGAGGTTAAGAGTTCTGATCTGTTGAGGGTTCCAAGTCAGCTTGTGACCAGGTGAGACCCTTCCCTGGTGTAATCCCAGTTACTTCTGCTCCTGCGTGGGTCCCGCTGTTGGTTCAAGTTGGCGTGGCCGGGTCCCTGGACCGCTGCTCTGTTCGCTGGAGCCGGGCACTGGCGGTGGGGGAGGGGAGGCTGCCGATGTTGCTTTAGTTCACCCGCTATTCCATGTGTTCTTCTACCTTGTGATCTGCTCCTCCGTTGTTCTCTGTCATTCTCCCTTCACGTTTCTTGAGTTTGCGGAGAGCTCCGGTGTGAGTGGAAAATCCCCTCACCTGGCTTTTCCTGTGGCTCAAGTCGGGCCTGGTGGCTTTCTGGCCACCACTGCTGCTGTCCACAGACCTGCCAGAGCTGCTTCTGCTGGCCTGTGTGGGCTCTGGATGCTCTGGATCTCTCCTACTTCTCCGCTGCTGTTTCAATTTGCTATTCACCTCACTTTTTAGTAAAAGTGTGTATTTTGCTGTGGTTTTTTTTTTTTTTTTTTTTTTTTTTTTGCATTTTTCCCCCCAGGCTGCTTTGGTGTGGTACCTACGCTGCCATCTTAACAGGAAGTCTGAGCCTCTTTTTTTTTTTTTTTTAATTTATTTATTTAACAGAGAAAGGAAGAGAGAGAGAGAGAGAGAGAGAGAATGGGTGCTCCAGGTCTTCCAGCCACTGCAAATGAACTCCAGACACGTGCACCCCCTTGTGCATGTGGCTAACATGGGTCCTGGGGAATCAAACCTGGGTCCTTTGGCTGTGCAGGCAAACACCTTAACTGCTAAGCCATCCCTCCAGGCCCTGTTGAGTCTCTTAAGATCACAGACCCTCATTATCACTTGGATCTCGCTCTCTCTCTCTTTAATATTTTTAAATTTTTATTTATTTATTTGACAGAGAGAAAGAGGAAGAGGGAGAGAGAATGGGTGCTCCAGGGCCTCCAGCCACTGCAAACAAACTCCAAACGCATGTGCCACCTTGTGCATTTGGGTAATGTGAGTCCTGGGGAATAGAACCTGGGTTCTTTGGCCTTGAAGGCAAACACCTTAACCACTAAGCCAGCCCTCCAGCCCTCAATCTCTCTCTTTAAATATTTGTTTATTTGAGAGAGAGAAAGAGGCAGAGAGCGAGGATGAGTATGGACATGCCAGGGCCTTCAGTCACTGCACATGAACTCCAGACACATGTGTCACCTTGTGCATCTGGCATACAGGTGGGTCCTGGGGAGTCAAACTGGGATCCTTTGGCTTTGCAGGCAAGCATCTTAACTTCTAAGCCATCTCTCCAGCCCCTCTCTTTTAAAAAAAATATTCTTTATTTTAGTTATTTTATGAGAGAGAGAAGAAAAATTAGCACTCCAGGGCCTCTAGCCATTGCAACTGAACTCCAGTCATGTGCACTACATGGTGCACATGTCTGACTTATGTGGGATATGGAGAGTCAAATCTGGGTTCTTAAGCTTCACAGGCAAGTGCCTTAACTGCTAAGCCATCTCTCCAGCCCTTTTTCAAAAAATATTTTAAAAATAAATTTATTTATTTATTTGAGAAGGGGAGAGAGAATGGGTGTTTCAGGGCCTCTAGCCACTGCAAACAAACTCCAAATGCATGTGCCACCTTGTGCATCTGGCTTATGTGGGTTCTGGGGAATTAAACCTGGGTCCTTAGGCTTTGTAGGCAAGTAACTTAACTGCTAAACCATCTTCTCAGCCCCTAGTTTTTTTTTTCATTTTTTTTTCTCTCTCTCTCTTTTTCAAGGTAGGATCTCTCTCTAGGCCAGGCTGACCTGGAATTCACTATGTAGTCTCAGGGTAGCCTTGCACTCACAGTGATCCTCCTGCCTCGGCCTTCTGAGTACTGGAATTAACGGTGTGTGCCACCACACCCAACTTGATCTCATTTTTCAATTATTATTGTTTTTGAGGTTGGGTCTCACTCTAGCCCAGGCTGACCTAGAATTCACTATGTACTTTCAGGGTGGCTTCGAACTTACAGTGATCCTCCAGCCTCTGCCTCCTGAGTGCTGGGATTAAAAGCATGCGCCACCACGCCTGGCTTGACCTCATTTTTTGATAGAAGATTCACCAGAGCAGTTGAGGAGTCCAGTCTCACAAATTCCCCATGGTGCTAGTGAGAACGACGATGGCTCACCCCATCACAAGCTTCTGGATGCGCTCTTAAAATGCTTGCGTTCTAGGCTTCCCATTGCATGGCGGGTACTTAACACAAATATTTTAGGAGTGAATGAAGGAGGAATAAAGCAAAGGGATTTGTGAAGTTAAGTCAGAGCGGAAGGAAGCAGGAGCTGGGAGTTAGCTGCACTGTGGTTAGCCAGATGCAAACGAAGCAAGAGCTGTGAAAGGTGGAGCTGCAGGACTAGGCAGCTGCTGTTACTGTCTCAAGCATCCTTTCCAAGCCTTTTTCTGCTCAGCGGCAAGCTGTGATGCTCCTGTGAGACTGACTCTCAAGAAGGGCTTCCCTCTGCACTCCCATTCTTTTACCAAGTGCCCCTTCTGGGATGCCCCAAACAGCACTGTTCCCAACACATGTTTCAGCCTTGTCAGGATCACCTCTCACTCCTGCCGTCGCCTGCCAGCCGCCTGTCCTCTCCCTGTTCCACATTGCTTTCCTCCATAGTCTCCCATTTCCCTTCTTGAGAACTGGCTCCCTCAGTGTAAGGAAAGTGTAAGAGAAAAGCAAAAGAGCACACCAGAATAGGAGGAAAAGATCATGATATCAAAATAAAAGAGAGACTGATTGAGAGGGGGATATGATGGAGAATGGAGTTTCAAATGGGAAAGGGGGTGAAGGGAGGGCATTACCATGGGATATTGCTTATAATCATGGAAGTTGTTAATAATAAATAAATAAATAAATAAGTAAATAAGTAAATAAATAAAAAAAGCACACCGGACTTGATCTCTACAGACTGTTTATTGAGAGGTACAGAGAGGGGCAGCAGCCTTCCCAGGATGAAGGCTAAAGCACTGAGTCGGGCTGCTGTTCAAACTTATAAGAAGAATCCTAAGAACCAGACTGAACCAGCTGCAGGTCCAAGGGAAGTAGATAAGGAATGGAAGTTATTTGTGTCCTTGCTCAGAATAGGCATTTTAGCAGAATTGTCTAGGAAACCCACCAGTTTCTGTTCCTTCAAGGTTTTCTGAGCTAAGGGGTGTTTATGAATCAGGAGTAGCCTGTCAAGGCTGCATGTCTCTGTGACTTCTTTATTGCCTGCTAGTTTTAGGGAGAGTCATTGACTCTTTAGTTCCCTCTAGTTTTCAGGGAAGGCTATTAACCCTTCACTAGGTGCCCTTGAGGATGTAGCTGAGGTCAGGGCTCCTGCTTAGCCACGTCTATCCCTGGAATCCAGCATTGGTGTGTCGTATCCATGGTGCTGTGGACCTTCCGTGGGGATCCTGAGCTCATCATTAGAACCTTAGGAGGAACAGGTTGATGGTGCAGAGACTCCCACAGGGACACTGGTAACTGGCAATGGCCCGAGACAGGGGTTCAGATCCCTGGCTGGCCTCTTTCATGACCTGCGCTCCACTGCTGGATCAAAAAGGATGACTCTTTCCTGAGGATGTGGATAGACTGTTTGGATGACTAAACTGAAACCAAGTAGGTTTGAGTGTCACAAAAGACCCCCAGGGTATTTAAAGTCTCCTATTTCTTTTCTATTCTTTATGCTTGGACACAGGGTCTCACTATGTAACGTCTATGGCCCTGATCTCACAGTCCTCCTTCAGCCTCCTAGGTGCTAGGATTATAATTTATTAAGCTTAAAATCTATTTCTTCAAAGCCCCAAGCCCTTCCCTCGCTGTTACGGTTGGAATCTGAAATGTCCACTGCAGGCTCATGTTCTCTTCCCTGGAGGGTGGTGCCGCTTCGGGAGGCCCTGGAAGCTTTCAAAGGGGAGGCCTGACAGGCAGAAGTAGGTGGCTGGGGGCAAGTCTTTGAAGGTCATTGCCTAGACGATTCCTCCTGGTTCACTGTGATGTATGCAGGCTCTGCCACAGCTCTTACTTCTAGGAACAACATATTCTTCCCTGCCATGATGAACTGGAGACTTCTAAAACCCTGACCCCAAATAAACCTTTCCTCCCTTACGTTGTCCTGCCAGATAGTTTGTCAAGCAGCACAAAAGTAACTAACATACTACACTTGTCTCAGATTGCATCTGAATACGATAGCAAACATGGGTTTTTTAAATTTTTATTATTTACTTATTTATTTATTTGACAGAGAAAGAGGAAGAGAGAGAGAGAATGGGTGAGCCAGGGCCTCCAGCCACTGCAAACGAACTCCAGATGAGTGTGCTCCCTTGTACCTCTGGCTAACATGGGTCTTGGGGAATCGAACCTAGGTCCTTTGGCTTTGCAGGCATATGCCTTAACTGCTAAGCCATCCCTCTAACCTTCACAGGGCTGGGGAGATGGCTCCTTGGATAATGCACTTGCTCCACAAGCACGAGTATCTGCGTTCCCCAGAACCCACGTGAAGCCAGACTCAGTGGAGCACATCTATAATCTCAGCACACCTGCTGAAGATGGGAGGTAGAGACAGGAGAACCGATATCACAGGACATCTATCCAGTTGAATGCAGCAGCAGTGAGCAAGACAGCCTGTGTCAAAAAAGACAACGTCTAGATTGTCTTCTGATCTCCACACGCATGTCATCATGGCACCTGCACACCTGCACTTACATACAAACACACATACATACATAAACACACACAAACCAAAACATTTTTCCATATAGAATTCCATGTTACCAGGGAACTTAGGAAGGGAGGATATGGGAAGGTATATCTGCTCAAATGTGTACTCCCAAAAATTGGTACGTGTTATAGATGTAAATTATAGTCCAACAAATTGATATTTTTCCCTAAACAAAAATGCATTAAAAGATTGGCAAACTTTGCTGGGCATGGTGACAAACACCTTTAATCCTAGCACTTGGGAGGCAGAGGTAGGAGAATCACTGTGAGTTCAAGTCCATCCTGAGACTACATAGTGAGTCAGCCTGGACTAGAGTAACAAAAACAAAATAAACAAAAAAAGATTGTCAAAATTAGCCAGGTGTGGAGGTACATGTCTGGAAACCTAGTCCTAGTGAAGCTGAGGCAGGAGGATTATGAGTTTAAGATCTGTCTGGGCCACACAGCAATACTATGTCTCAACAAAACAAAACAACAAAAGACTGGCAAAAATATTGCTAAGTACCCATATTTACAGGCAATGGATTATGATACATTTGTCTCTAGTTTTGGGAATGTTTGGAAGTTTCTGTAAGGAAAATATAAAAGAATTCACCCTGCTAGAAAATTTAGCTTGGGGAAGCAAAATATCCTTGAGTTTGTAAGATTCACTCTTCAACTTCTTCTATTTAAAAAGCAATGCGGGCTGGAGAGATGGCTTAGCAGTTAAGCACTTGCCTGTGAAGCCTAAGGACCCTGGTTCGAGGCTTGACTCCCCAGGACCCACGTTAGCCAGATGCACAAGGGGGCGCACGCGTCTGGAGTTCATTTGCAGTGGCTGGAAGCTCTGGCGCGCCCATTCTCTCTCTCTATCTGCCTCTTTCTCTGTCTGTCACTCTCAAATAAATAAATAAATAATAAATAATAAAAAATAAAAAGCAATGCACTGAGCACCAATTCTGTGCCCAAAATTGTGCTAGCCATACAGAGAGTTTAACCAGGTCAGTGTGAGGCACACAGGGAGTTTACCTGGATTACACAGTGCTCTTTCCTTGCTGTGTGCTTAGGTGAGTAGAAGGGGACAGTTAATGAACAATCATCCAGGTAAACAAGAGTTTCATAATCAAGACAAAGAGGCAAGGCTCATGAGACATCACAGAAACTCTGTTGTTGTTGTTGTTTTTTAATTTAATTTAATTTTTTTTATTTGAGAGGGGGGAAGAAGCAGAGAGAAAGAAAAAGAAAGAAAAGAGAGAAAAAGCAGAGAGAGACAGAATGGGTGCTCCAGGGCCTCCAGCCACTGCAAATGGAACTCCAGACACATGTGCTACCCTGTGCATCTGGCTTATGTGGGTATTGGGGAATTGAACATGGGTCCTTAGGCTTCTCAGGCAAGCGCCTTAACCTCTAAGCCATCTCTCCAGCCCTGTATCCTATTATTAATGCAAAACACAGCTCTTGCTACAAAGGGAACCACAGATGGTTTATTCCAGCTCAAATGTGAGTGGCCATGGTCCAGAAAAACAGGTTCAGGTTATGTGATGACTTGTTCCACTGTGGGAATAGTTACATGAACTTTTATCATCACAGGAGGAGAAAGAGTCACACATCAATGTATTTAGCAAACACAGTGGAGGGAACATCAGGTAGGGGGCAAATAGCAGAGAGGCAGATCTGTACTATAGGTTTCAGACACATCTTTTAACACTCTCAGCTTTATTTTGGGTTAGTGGAAGGCAGTGGCTTGCTAAGTAATACATCCCAGAGGTTTTCCCTAGTAGCCTCCAAGATGTTAGGTCAGATGCGGAAGAGGTGGTAGTACGTGGCTATTAAGGAGACTAAAGACAGCCTGAGCTCATCTGTGGCATTTCATCTCTCCACAATTACAGTTTCCCTCAGTCGGTCTGCGGAGTCCTCAACACAGACAGGCTGTTAGAGGGCCTTGGTTCACACTGGTTTACTCCCGCTCTTGGTGGAAATATCGTCTGGAAGCTTCTTGGAAGACTACTTAAAGGCAGATTGTCGAGACACTGTTTGCCTCAAAATGTCTAATTCTATTTTCACTCAGTTGGTAGTTGAATAGAAGTCTAAGTTAGAGCCGGGCATGGTGGTGGACACCTTTAATCCCAGCATTTGGGATGCAGAAGAAGGAGGATTGCAGTGAGTTCGAGGCCACCCTGAGACTACATAAAACAAAACAAAATAAACAACAAAAAAAAGTCTAAGTTAGATAGAGCTCTTTCCAACCATGTGTCCTTCCAGCTACAGCTCCGTAACTATAGGATCTATTCCTCCCCCCGGAAGCCCATAGAAGGATGTTCTGAAATATTATTACTATATATATTTAAATATTTATTTATTTATGAGAGAAACAGAGAGAAAGGAGAGAGAAAGAGACAGAATGGGCATGCCATGGCCTCTAGCCACTGCAAACAAACTCTAGATGCATGCACCACCATGTGCATCTGGCTTACATGGGTTCTGGGGAGTTGAACCTGGGTTCTTATGCTTCACAGGTAAGTGCCTTAACCATTAAGCCATTTCTCCAGCCCTTATTACTATATTTTAATAATTATGCCTAATATTCTGTCTCCTCTGATTTTGTGCAGATGTGGGAAGTTTTCTGATAATATCCGTTTAATGTTTCAGTCATTACTGTATCATTCAGCTTCTCTTTTGTGAATTTCTAGATCTATCATTTAATTTTTCTTTTTTCTTACTATCAATGTTTGACATTTTATTCAATTGTCTAGCAGTTTTCCTCTTCATGTAACACTTGTGATTAATATACCATTTACCAGGTTAAGGATTCTTTTCCTAGGAGATTTTTTTCCCTAGGAAACTTTAATCATGAATCCATTTTGAATGTTCTAGAATTTGTTAACACTTGGAGTTAATATACCATTTACCATATTAAGGATTCTCATTTCCTAGGTGATTCTAATCATGAATCAATGTTGACATTTTTAGAATTTATTTTTGATGTTTAATTTGTTAATTGGTTGGATTGCATTTATTTAGTTCTCATGTTAACCATCTTTAAAATCCTGGCTGGAGAGATGGCTCAGCAGATTAAGTCACTTGCCTACAAAGCCTAATGACCCTCGTTCAATTCCCCAGTACCCACATAAAGTCAGATGCACAATGTGGCACATGCATCTGGATTTTGTTTGCTGCATTAAGAGGTTCTGGTGCCCCCATTCTCTCTCCCTGTCTCTTCCTCTCTCTCTCTCATTCTCTTCTCTGTCTCCCTCTCCTTGTAAATAAATAAATAAAAATATTTAAGCTGGGTATGGTAGCACACACCTTTAATTGCAGCACTTGGGAGGTAGAGGTAGGAGAATCACTGTGAGTTCCAGGTCACCCTAAGACTACATAGTGAATTCCAGGCCAGCTTGGACTACAGCAAGACCCTACCTTGAAACACCAAAATAAATAAATAAATAAAAGTTTTAAAAAATCTTGGCATATAATGGGTGCAATAGTGGCATGTCTATCATGGTGGAAACCAACTACCCTCTAATTGGACTGGAGGCCTGCTCCATGGGAGGGAATACATCCCTGATACTGAAAACTTAAAACAGGGGTAGTCATGAGCCCTAGGGGTATAACGTCTGCTGATGTCTGGATAAACTATGGATATACTATGCTTATCAAACTGGCCAGTAAGCACTCCTCTTAATACTCATACCCTTATATTAACGCTACTCTCACTTTGGGTAGAGAATCTTCTCTTTTCAGATGGCAGTGACCTTGGGACGACTCAGAAGGTATCATGGTGCTGGAAAGAAGTGACTGGAGTACTGAGTAACATCTCGATCACACCTTCCAAGACTCAGGGTCTAATGCAGAAGAGGTGGCAGAAAGAATGTAAGAGCCCAAGGGAGGGTAGGACTCCTTACAACATGCTCCTCCAGACACAAAATGGCCTGGATATCCATGACCTCACAGTGCCTGACACTACCTACATAAGACCATCATAAGAGGAGGAAAAGATCATGACAGCAAAATAAAAGAGAGGCTGATTGAGATAGGGAGGGGATATGATGGAGAACGGAATTTCAAAGGGGAAAGTGGGGGGGGGGAGGGAGGGTATTACCATGGGATATTTTTTATAATCATGGAAGATGTTAATAAAAATTGAGAAAAAAAATCCTGGCATAAACCTGCACTACAAAATTCAGTTTGTTCTTTTTTGGTTTTTCAACGTAGGGTCCTGCTCCAGTCCTGACCTGAAATTCACTCTGTAGTCTCAGTCTGACCTCGAACTTACAGTAATTCTCCTACCCCTACCTCCCAAGTGCTGCCATTAAAGGTGTGTGTCACCACACCCAGCTTTTCTGTTCATATTAGATTTAGATGTTTGCATTCATGTTTATGAGCAAAATTCTCTTTCTTCACCATGAAAATTGACAAAGTTGTCAGATCTTGAGATCAAGGAAATACTAGCCTAATTAAATAAATTAGGAAATCTTCCCTCTTTTGGTGGGGGGGGGGGGAATGTTTCATTTTAGACTAGAGTCAGCGTTTCCCTGAATGTTTGGTACAATATCCTATTCAAAACCTCTTGGAGCCAAGCATTGGCGGCACACACCTGTAATTCAGCTCTGGGAAGGTGGAAGCAAGAGGGTCAGGAATCCAAGGTTAACCTTGGCTATGTAGCAAGAACACAGACAGCCTGGCTGTATGAGACCGTGTCTCAAAAAAGCACACCAACAGACAAAAACAGAGCTGGACAGATGGCTCAGTGGACGAGCTCATGCCAAGTTCTGGTCCCCGGCACTCAGGTAAGGCCAGATGCTGTAAAACACAAGCATCTATAACCCCAGCATGCCTATGGAGAAAAGGGAGGCAAAGGTGGAAGAGTCCTCCTGCAGCCTGCACACCAGCTAGCCTGGTGAACACAGTCGGTGAGCAATGAGAGATGCCGCCTCAAACAAGGTAGGAGACAGGGCATGATGCCCGAAGCTGTCTTCTGACCTCCACACATGTGCTTGGCATATGCATACCCCCCATGAACATATGTGTCTCACACACACACACACACACACACACACACACACACACACAGGGAGAGAGAGCAAAAAAAAAAAAAATCCTTTGGGGGCTGGAGAGATGGCTCATTGGTTAAGGCGCTTGCCTGAAAAGCTTGAGGACCCACGTAAGCCAGATGCACTAAGCAGCACTTGCATCTGGAGTTCATTTGCAGTGGCAGGAAGCCCTGTCACACCCATATTCACACTCTCTGTCTGTCTCTCTCTCACACACACACATAGACAAATAAATTTAAGAAATATATTTAAATTTTTTAAAACTTTATTTTAATCTATATATGTGTGTGTGAGAGAGATCAAGAGAGAAAGAGGCAGAGAGAGGGAGAGAGAGAATAGGCACACAAGGGCCTCTAGCCACTGCAAATGAACTCTAGATGCATGCACCCCCTTTTGCATCTGGCTTACGTGGGTACTGGAGAGTCGAACTGGGATCCTTTGGCTTTGCAGGCAAATGCCTTAACCACTAAGCCATCTCTCCAGCCCTAAAAATAATTTTAAAATCCTTTTAGGGCCAGTAGTGATGGCACATGCCTTTAATCTCAACACTCAGGAGGCAGAGGTAGGAGTATCACTGTGAGTTCGAAGCCACCCTGAGAGTACATAGTGAATTCCAGGTCAGCCTGAGCTAGAGTGAGACCCTACCTTGAAAAGACAAAAACAACAACAACAACAAAATCCTTTTAGTCTGTATTTTTGTACATATGATTTGATGGAATTGTGAGAAGCAGGGGGCAGAATTTTTGCATATGTATGTGTGGATGCATGTATGTGAGTTTGTATGTGTGTGGGTGCTCATGTGTGTATGCCTTCTTTGATTACTCTCCTCTGTATTTCCTGAGGTAAGGAATTCAGAGCTCCGTGATTTAGCTAGTCTACCTAGCCAGCTTGTTCTGGGAGCATGTCTTCACCTCCTGAGCTCTGGGATAGTAGGTGGGCTGCCACCCAGCACTTAAGTAGATACTGGGGACCCAAACTCTGGTCCTTGTGCTTTTACAACAAGTGCTGTAGCCACTGAGCCAGTCCCCCCACCCCTGGAATTTTTTGTTTCCTTGTTGTGTGATTAGTGATAGTTGGTGTTTTTCTTTCTTTCTTTCTTTTTTTTTTTTTTTTTTTTGGTTTTTCGAGGCAGGGTCTCACTCTAGCCCAGGCTGACCTGGAATTCACTATGGAGTCTCAGGGTGGCCTCGAACTCACGGCAATCCTCCTACCTCTGCCTCCCGAGTGCTGGGATTAAAGACGTGCGCCACCACGCCTGGCAGTTGGTGTTTTTCTTGAATACATTTTGCAGTCCTGGGAATTGGTTCCACTGCGTCTAAGTGACACACATGGTGACACAAGTTGACCCCAGTATACTCTATCATTTTGCTATCTGTATTAAGTACCTTTCTTCCTTTACATTCTTTTCAGTTCTCTGTCTCTCTCTCCTATCAATGTTCCCAGTTTTGTTAATATTCTATGTGATAAAAATAATATAGCTGGGCAGGCATGGTGGTACACGCCTTTAATCCCAGCACTTGGGAAGCAGTGGTAGGAGGATCGCCATGAGTTTGAGGCCACCCTGAGACTCCATAGTGAATTCCAGGTCAGCCTAGGCTAGAGCAAGACACTACCTCGATAAACCAAAAAAAAAAAAAAAAGAATGTATACTCTTTCCCTGTTGGATACCTTTTTTTTTTCTTATGTATCCAAGTTTATAATCCTTATTTGTTTATTTTTTGGTGAACTTGATTTTTACATTGCTATATTATGGCTACATTTTCTTGTTTGTTTGTTTTTTTTATTGACAACTTCCGTAATTGTAAACAATATCCCATGGTAATTCCCTCCCTCCCCCCACTTTCCCCTTTGAAACTCCACTCTCCATCACATCCCCTCCCCCCTCAATCAGTCTCTCTTTTATTTTGATGTCATTATCTTTTCCTCCTATTATGATGGTCTTGTGTAGGTAGTGTTAGGCACTATGAGGTCATGGATATCCAGGCCATTTTATGTCTGGAAGAGCACATGGTAAGGAGTCCTACCCTTCCTTTGGCTCCTAGATACTTTTTGTAAATTTTTTTTTGTTATTTTTATTTATTTATTTGGGAGTGACAGAGAGAGGAAGAGCAGATAGAGAGAGAAAGAGAGAGAGAGAATGGGCGCGCCAGGGCCTCCAGCCACTGCAAACGAACTCCAGATGCGTGCGCCCCCTTGTGCATCTGGCTAACGTGGGTCCTGGGGAATTGAGCCTCGAACTGGGGTCCTTAGGCTTCACAGGCAAGCACTTAACCGCTAAGCCATCTCTCCAGCTCTGGCTCCTAGATTCTTTCCACCACCTTTTCCACAATGGACCCTGAGCCTTGGAAGGTGTGATAGAGATATTTCAGTGCTGAGCACTACACTTCTTCTCAACACCATGGTGCCTTCTGAGTCATCCCAAGGTCACTGCCATCTGAAAAGAGAAGCTTCTCTAACCAAAAGTGAGAGTAGCATTAATATATGGGTATGAATATTAAGAGGAGTGCTTACTGGGCAGTTTGGTAAGCATGGTATATACTTTTAGCCAGACAGCAGCACACATTATACCCCTAGAGCTCATGACTACCCCCGTTGTAGGTTTTCAGTATCAGGGATGTATTCCCTCCCATGGAGTGGGCCTCCAGTCCAATTAGAGGGTGGTTGGTTTCCCCCATAACAGACGTGCCACTATTGCACCCATTGGCTCATTTGGCCTGGCTGGCAAAATACAAGGTTTGCAGCGTCCACTGTTGAGTATCTTCACTGGTGATTTCTCTCTCTCCCATTGAACTGCATGCAATGTGGCTTTTTCCAGCTTTCTGTCAGCTGGTCTACATAGAGGAGGTTATCAGCTCAATTCCAGCAGGATTTCTCAGTGGCCTTGCAGCCCAAGTATGTTGAGTCTTCAGCAATAGGGTCTTACCATCTATTCCTGGTGGGAAACCAAGGGCCTCGGCAATGGCCTGTAATGTTTTGGGGGCATCAGAGACCTCCCTGGCCAACAACTCACTGGAAGGTATCCCATCCCTGGCACTGAAAAATTTCTAGTAACAATCTATGGCTTCTGAGTGTTTCATTGTCCAAAAAAGTAGGTTTCCACATGACTTATTTATATCTTCTTAGATTTTGATTAGCCCTCCCTCCACCTTTCCTTTACTCAATCTCTTCCTCTGACCTTACTTAGGCCTTTTCACTCCCATTAATCTGTTCTTCTACTTACATATATACAATACCATCCTATTAAGTTCCCCCTCCCTTCCTTTCTCTTCCTTTTCTATCTCTTTTTTAGCTTACTGGCCTCTGCTACTGATTTTTCTTCTTACTCACATAGAAGTCCAATAGTTTGTAGCTAGGATCCACATATCTCATATTTTTTTAATATTTTATTTTTATTTATTTATTAGAGAGTGTGAAAGAGAGAAGGAGAGAGAATGGGCACACCAAGACCTCTAGCCACTGCAAATGAACTCCAGCCACCTGCACCACCATGTGCATCTGGCTTACATGGGTACTGGAGAATTGAACCTGGTTCCTTAGGCTTCACAGCAAGTGCCTTAATGCTAAACCATCTCTCTAGCCCTGGTTTTTTTTTTTTTTTTTTTTTTTACAGAGAGTGAGAGAAAGAGAAAGAGAATTGGGTGCCAGGGCCTCAGCCAAAGCAATCAAACTCCAGACACTTGCGCCACCTAGTGGGCATGTGCAACCTTGCATTTGCCTTACCTTGTGCATCTGGCTAATGTGGGATCTGGAGAATCAAACATGAGTCCTTAGGCTTCACAGGCAAGTGCCTTAACTGCTAAGCCATATCTACAGCCCTGTTTTTTTTAAATATTTATTTATTTAATTTGAAAAAGGGACAGAGAGAAAAAGACGCAGAGGCAGATAGAAAGAATGGGCATGCCAGGGCCTCCTAGCCATTGCAAATGAACTGCAGACACATGCATCCCTTGTGTACCTAGATTTACATGGGCACTGGGGAATTGAACCTGGGTCCTTTGGCTTTTGCCAGCAAGTGCCTTAATTGCTAAGTCATCTTTCCAGTCCCCATTTTTTTTGAGGTCAGCTCTCACTCTACCCTAGGCTGACCTGGAACTCACTCTGTAGCCCAGACTGGCCTTGAACCCATAGTGATCCTCCTACCTCAGCCTCCCGTATTTGGGTTATAGGCAGGAGGCACTGTGCCCAGATATTGTCAAGTTGTATTTTAGTGCTATCCTGTGTGGGTTTTTAAAACTGAAACCAATGGAAGTGTTTATTTATTTATTTTTTCACTGTGGACAGGATCATGTTATGCAGTCCAAGCTGTCCTCCAACTAATGATCCTCCTGCATCAGCCTCCTGAGTGCTGAGATGACCAGTCCCCCACCATGAAAGCCACCTCTTGTGTCTCTTAGGACCATGACTGGAAGGGGCTCTTCCCATGCCAACCTATCAGGAGCTTTGTGCCTCTGCCTGGCAGGACTGTCCCTGGTTCCCTGTCATGTTCCTAATTCACAGGAATGAGATAGGCTGTTTAACCTTCCTTTCTCTCAAGCTGGGCCCAGCCTCCTCCCTGGCAGGCAGGCGGCTTCCTGTCCAGACAAGTGTGTGTGAACTCCTCTGGCGCTGAGTCCCTGGCCCCAGACAACGATGCCAGGCAGTTCTGGGAAGGGTCCAGCTGCCGGCCTGTTCCTCCCACTCTTCCTGTTCCAAACAAGTGGCCACTGGTCTGTCCAGCAGCTTGAGCCACTTCTCTGCTAAGTCTGACACCATTACCATGGGCGTGCTTTCTTTCCTGTCTTCTTAGATTCTACTTTGTTTTATTTTGATTTTTGAGACAGGATCTCATGTAGCCTGGGCTAGCCTCAAACACTTGATCCTCCTGCCTCCACCTCAAAAATGCTGGGATTATATCATAAGCTCCCACAACTGGCTTTTAGATTCCTGATGTACACTGCTTCAGTAGCCTTCTTCTTAGACCAGAGGCTGGCCTTTCAGACACCCACAAGCTACGTCACAGTGGACAGGACGTTTAGGTTTCTGAGTTCTCCTTGCTAGCCTGGTGTAATTCCTAAAAGAAATAAAACAGTAATAATTGTGTTTGCAAAACTTTAAAAAATATTTATTTATTTGTGAAAGAGAAAGGAGAGAGAGAGAGAATGGGTGAACCAAGGCCTCTTGCCACTGTAATAGAACTCTAGATGCATGTGCCACTTTGTGCATCTGGCTTTAATGTGGGTACTGGGGAATTGAACCCTGGGACTGTCAGGCTTGCAAGCAAGTACTGCTAATTGTTGAGTCATCTCTCTAGCCCTGCAAAACGTTTTTTCATATTAAAATTTTATAACTAGGTATGACTGTAATGCCAGCACTCAGGAGGTTGAGGCAGGAGGATTCTAGTTTTGAGGCCATCCTGGGCTACACAGTGAGGCCCAATCTTAAAAACAACAACAATAGAGTTTGGCATGCCTTTAATCCCAGCACTCGGGAGGCAGAGGTAGGAGGAACACTGTGAGTTCAAGGCCAGCCTGAGACTACAGAGTAAATTCCAGGTCAGCCTGAGCTAGAGTGAAACCCTACCTCAAAAAAAAAAAAAAAAAAAAATCAATGTCCTAGGGTTAGGAACAATGGGAAAGGTGGGAGAAATATTTGGTGAATAATAGATATATTGGTTTTCTTGACTGTGTTATGATTTCATGGATTTATACCTTTTTCAAGATCAAATATATGGGCTGGGGAGCTGGCTCAGCAGTTAAAGGCACTTGCTTGCAAAGCCTGCTGGCCTGGGTTCGATTTCCCAATATCCACGTAAAGCTAGATGTAAAAAGTGGCACGTGCATCTGGAGTTTGTTTGCAATGGAAAGAGATCCTTCTGGGTGCATACACACCCACTCTCCCCCCACACACAGAGAGAAATAAATAAATAATTTTTAAAACTTTAAATTTTTAATTTTATTTATTTTATTTAAGAGAGAGAGAGAAAGGGAGAGAGGCAGATAGATGGAGAGAAAGAGCATGCCAGGGCCTTCAACCACTGTAAATGAATTTCAGACACATGCACCACCTTGTGCATCTGGCTTATGTGAGTCCTGGGGTATTGAACCTGGGTCCTTTGGCTTGGCGCAAACACCTTAACCACTAATTAATTTCTCCAGCCCAATAGATGTTTCTTAAAATTAGATATACCTGGGTATTGTAGGTCATGCCTATAATCTCAGCATTCAGGAGACTGAGAAAGATTTGTGAGTTCAAAGCCAGACTAGGCTACATAGTGAATTAATTTTTGATATAGATTCCACCAATGCTCAGGTTAAGCTACAGAATACTTCCAATACCTCAGAAAGTCCTGTGTGCCCTCTTGGTTATTACCTCCTAGGGTCAGCACCATTCTGACCTCTAACACCATAGATTAATTTTGCCTGATCTTTAAGTTGGCATTAATGGTAATGCATCCATGCCAACACTGGTGGCAAATTTGCTTTTCATTGTCATATAGTATTCCATTCTAATGACTAGATAAAACGATTTATTTCTTATCATTTTCTATTGTTGATAAACATCTGTGTTCCTTCAAATTTTTGTCCTATCAGGAAGAGAGGTACTAAGATTACCCTTGCATGTATCTTTTAGTGAATGCATAGTCTTTTTCACTTGGGTCTTAAAGCAGTTTAAATTGCAATTCCTCCCCCCAGAATGTCTTAACCTTTAGAAACTGTGACTTTTACCTTGTTCAGAAAAAGGGTTTTGGAGAGATGGCTTAGCGGTTAAGGTACTTGCTTGAGAAGCCTAAGGACCCACGTTTGACTCCACAGATCCCCTGTAAGCCAGACGTATGAGGTGACATGTGCACAAGGTCACACATGCACACAAGGTGGCACATGCACAAAGGTGGCACACATGTTTGGCGTTTGATTGCAGCGGCTAAGGCCCTGGTGTGCCAATTTTCTCTCACACATACACGCACTCTTGTTCTCTCTCATAAGAAGAAAGAAAAGGAGTCTTAGCCAGGCATGGTAGCACAAGCCTTTAATCCCAGCACTTGGGAGGCAAAGGTAGGAGGATCGCCATGAGTTCAAGGCCACCCTGAGATTACATAGTGAATTCCAGGTCAGCCTGAGCTAGAGTGAGACCACCTTGAAAAACCAAAAGAAGAAAAGAAAAGAAAGAAGAAAGAAAGGAGTCTTGAGGCCAGCCGAGGATACATGAGATTCTGTCTCATAAACTAAAAAGAAACTAAAGTGTGTTCATGAGAGAGCTGGGGAGGGGGAGGAGACTGTAAGGACAGAGTCAGAGGTGAGAGTTATTGGGCCAGAAGCTACATCTAGTGTCAATAGAATCTGGAGAAGGCAGAGATAGTGTGTCCCCTAGAGTGTGCAGAGGGAACGGAACTCTGCTGACACCTTGACTTTGGGCTTCCAGCACCCACTCTCTGTGGTTTCGAGCTACCTCCTTACAGCATCCCAAGGAAACTAATATAGATATTATTTGATTCTTAAAATCTTTTTTATTTATTTATTTGTAAACAGAGAGAGAGAGAGAGAGAGAGAGAGAGAGAGAGAGAGAGAGAGACTGAGAGAGAGAATGGGCATGCCAGGGCCTCCAGCCTCTGCAAATCAACTCCAGATGCATGCTTTACTTTGTGCATCTGGCTTTATGTGGGCGCTGGGGCATCAAACCCCAGCTGTCAGGCTTTGTAAACAAGTGCCTTTAACTATTGAACAATGTCTCCAGCTCTGAGTTTTTTATTTTTAAATATTTTATTTATTTATTTGAGAGAGAGAGAGAGAGAGAGAGAGAGAGAGAGAGAGAGAGGCAGATATATATAGAGAGAACATGGGTGTGCCACCTTGTGCATCCAGCTTTACATGGGTCATGAGGAATCAAACCTGGGTCCTTTGGTTTCGTAGGCAGGCACCTTAACCACTAAGATATCACTCCAGCCCTCCAGCCCTCCAGCCCTGAGTTTTAAAATATTTTTAAATATTTATTTATTTGAGAGAGAAAGAGAGAGAGAGAGAGTGAGAGAAAGGGCACGCCAGGGCCTCCAGCCACTGCAAACGAACTACAGGCGCACGTACCTCCTTGTGCATCTGGCTTACATGGGTCCTGGAGAATCGAACCGGGATCCTTTGGCTTTGCAGGCAAATCCCTTAACTGCTAAGCCATCTTCTCCAGCCCTAAAATATTTTTTATATTTTATGTATTTGAGAGAGAGAGAGAGAAAGGAAGGAAGGAAAGAAAGAAGGAAGGAAGAAAAGAAGGCACACCAGAGCCTCTAGCCATTGCAAACAAACTTAGATGCATGCATCACCTTGTGCATCTGGCTTATGTGGGTACTGGGGAATTGAATCTGGGTCCTTAGGCTTTGCTAAGCCATCTCTCCATTCCCTGACTGTTTTAAAAACAAATTGTGGGCCTGGCATGGTGGCGCATGCCTTTAATCCCAGCACTGGGGAGGCAGAGGTAGGAGGATTGCTGTGAGTTCAAGGCCAGCCTGAGACTACACAGTGAATTCCAGGTCAGCCTGGGCTAGAGCAAGACCTTACCTCGAAAAACCAAAAATAAATAAATAAATAAATAAAAATAAATAAATAAATTGCAATCTAGTGCTGGGGAGGCAGCTCTGCAGTTAAAGGCACTTGTTTGCAAAGCCTGATAGCCTGGGTTTGATTTCCCAGTATCAATATAAATCCAGATGTACAATGTGGCACATGCATCTGGCATTTGTTTTCAGCTCTCAAATTAAATAAAACCATCCAAAATATAAATAGGGCTGGAGAGATGACTTAGTGGTTAAGGCTCTTGTCTGTAAAGCCTAAGGATCCAGGTTTGATTTCCCAGTACCCATGTAAGCCAGATGCACATGGTGGCACATGCATCTGGGGTTCCTTTGCAGTGGCTGGAGGCCCTGGCACACCCATTCTCTCTCTCTCTCTCTCTCTCTCTCTCTCTGTGTCTCTCAAATAAATAAATAAGAAAAATGAAAATATTTAAAATAAATAAATAAATGATAAATATATTGGCCAGGCATGGTAGCACATGCCTTTAATCTCAGCACTCAGGAGGCAGAGGTAGGAGAATCACCATGAGTTCGAGGCCAGCCTGAGACTACATAGTGAATTCCAAGTCAGCCTGGGCTACAGTAAGACCCTGCCTCAAAACAACAAAACCAAAAGGCAATTCTAGACCACTTATTTATTTAGTTATTTGTTTATTTGTTTGTTTGTTTGTTTACTGTGCGTGTGTATGTCAGGGCACGAGCCATGGAGCATGTTGTGGTGGTTTGAGTCAGATGTTCTCCATAAATTAATGTGTTTTGAATGCTTGGTCCCCAGCTGATGGCAATTTGGGAGGTGGGGTCTAATGAATGGCTGCACCCCTTCTCTCATGACTTGTCCCAGCTGCTTTTGATAAAGCTGACAATAGTGGTTCACTGCTTTCAATGCAGAGGAATTTTGCCATACCTCACAAAGTGGGTGGGGGGATTTGGGGGATGTATGCCTTTAATCCCAGCACTCAGGAGGCAGAGGAGGATCACTGTGAGTTCGAGGCCACCCTGAGACTACACAGTGAATTCCAGGTCAGCCTGAGTTAGAGTGAGACCCTACCTCAAAAAACAAACAAAACAAAACAACCAAAAAAAGTGTTCCTGGGCTGGAGAGATGGCTTAGTGGCTAAGGCGTTTGCCTGCGAAGCCTAGAGACCCCAGTTGATTCCCCAGGACCCATGTAAACCAGATACACAAGGGGGCACATGCACCTGGAGTTTGTTTGCAGTGGCTGGAGACCTTGGCGGGCTCATTCTCTCTTTCTCTCTGCCTCTTCCTCTCTCACACACACACATAAATAAATAAATAAAATATTTTTTTAAAAAAGTCTTCCACCTGTGTGAGAACAAGCACGTCTGAGGGGCACTGTGGGGGTGCTGTGTGCTCCCACTTGTTAGTCTGCTAAACTGTTCCTATGTCATGGTTAGAGTCATTCTCTGGAAGGTCCCATCTTACTACTTCAAGCAACTAATCAAGATTAACCACAACCTTGTACCACAGAGCTGCTGTCCTGCAAGGCCAGTTCCTGTCCAGAATCAAATGTGAGTCTATCAGTATGGCCGTGCTTCAGTTCCTTGCTTGTGCCCTGAGAACCAGGAAGAGAGCAGCCCTTTGCGGGGGGGGGGGGGGGGGCAGGCACAGTCTGCCATCTCTCTGCAGGAAGCGCTACTGCCGCTCTGCCCACAGCTCCCTGGCAAGTGTGCTTAAACTGCGTCTTTTTCTACTCTGATGTGACATGGGTCAAATCACCATCCATGATTCTTACCTACCACACCATCCCACCACTGAAAGAGATCCTCTGCTGTGTTGATGATTCCGGGAGATGTGCCCATTCGAGGTGACTTATGGGATGGAATTGCCACGAGGTATTATAGAGGCCTCCACTATGGTATTTTCTTTTCATTTCTTTTTCTTTTTCTTTTTTCTTTTTTTGGTTTTTCAAGGTAGGGTCTCACTCTAGCCCAGGCTGACCTGAAAGTCATATGTAGCCTCAGGCTGGCCTCAAACTCATGGCGATCCTCCTACCTCTACCTCCTGAGTGCTGGGATTAAAGGTGTGTGCCACCATGCCTGGCCATTATGGCATTTTCTGCATAAAATATATTTCAATTTCTTGTGAAAATATACTCAAATGGCTAGAAAAAAAACAACTTCCTTTTGCTTTGGAAGATAGCAAAGGCCATGAATTCTTAGAACATAACTGTATCTCGCAGTGTGTGTGGTGGGAACAACATGCATAAATTGAGAGCAAAAAAACAGGAAATCAGGCACTGAGAAGGAAGTGGAGGAGAGAGAAGGAGCGTTTGAGAGGCCAAATCTTCAATGATCTGGATCATAAAGTAAACTTTTGTTTTAAGTTTTTTAATTATTTTTAAATTATTTATTTATTTAGTAGAGGCAGAGAGAAAGAGAGAGAATGGGCGCACCTGGGGCTCAGATGTTCGTGAGAAGCAGAGCCAGCAACACTGTCTAGCTTGCCACAGAAGGTGTCTGGGAGGGACCTGTCCAGCTTGTCCCTGGACACTGGGTAGCACACAGGAACACCTCCATCTTGCGGAAATGGAGAAGTTTAGCCCAAAGGAGAACCTCAAGATGTGAACCAAGAATTGAGAATGGCACAGCAAAGGAGTCGGGGCCAGGCATGGGGGCACATGTCTGTCAAATATTGGGAGACTGAGGCAGGAGAATTACCAGTTCAAAGCTAGTCGGGGTTACATATCAAGACTCTTTCTCAAATATAAAAATGGACTTGGGACTTTCCTGAGGGGAAAGTGTAGGATGGAGTTTGGTCAAAACCAGACACGTGTGTGGGAGAAAAAAAAATCTTACATACACAGAGAATGAGGTGAGATTTGATATGATGTCAAAACTCACCACGTGGGAGGACGCAGGGGAAAAACTCAAAGTCTCAGGCCCTTGGAAACTATAGATGCAAGCCTCAGGATAGTGGGCCTCAATGTGTCTGAGGAGCGTGACCATGAAAATGTCTGGTCACCACAGATCCTGTCTATGCATCAATTGTCACGTGGGAATTTCTACAGAAACAGCACAAAATGGGGACACTCATCACTCCATCTCTGTTGGGACTTTAGTTGTCAGTCTCATGATCCTGTTAGTACCCTGAATGCTATAGTTTGAATCTTAAATGTCCCTCAAAGCCCTGTGTTCAAAGCTTAGTCCCAGCTTGGTGTTTGGGGAGGTGATGGAACCTTTGAGAGGTGGTGCGTACCAGGAGAAAATTAAGTCACTGGGGCGTGTCCTTGAGGGATTGTAGGACCTGGGCCCTGTTTCTTCCTCTTTTATTTACATCCTATCCGTGAAGTGACTGGCTTTGCTCCCCTACACATTTCCACTATGAAGTGCTGGGCTTACCACGGGTCCAAAGCAATAGAGCCAGTGGCTCATGGACTGAAACCTACCAAACCATGAGCCTAAGTAAAACTTTCCTCTCTCTCTCTCTTGGCTTTTCAAGGTAGGGTCTTGCTCTAGCCCAGGCTGACCTGGAATTCACTATGTAGTCTCTCAGGGTGGCCTTGAACTCATGGTGATCCTACCTCTGCTTCCCAGAGTGCTGGGATTAAAGGCGTGTACTATACTCCCAGCAACCTTTTCTCTTTATATGCTGTTTATCTTGAATATTTGTTACAGTAACATCAGCTAACTAACAGTTGTTTTTTTCAATTCATAGAAGTTTTAGGCTAAGGAAATAGGAGGAGGGGCATTCTTAGGAAACACTGCTCTGTTGAGATTTAAATCTACACACACTTGCTTTCCTATGTTTCCAAGTTAACTGGGCTGAAATGGGTTTTCTTCTCTCTACGCTCCTAATTTCAGCCATGCACATTACTCAGAAAACTATTTGCAAAGGCACAGACCCGAAAGCCTGAAGAGAACACTGACTAGAATTTGGCCCAGTTCCCCAAAATAATTCAACTCCCGAGAGAGAGAGAGAGAGAGAGAGAGAGAGAGAGAGAGAGAGAGAGAGTCTGCGTCTATGTCTATGTGGATGTCTTTGGGAGACACTAACCCAGGGCCAGGACCAGAAGGTGGGTTCTGGGGAAAGGTATGCCAGT
This sequence comes from Dipus sagitta, assembly GCA_036346955.1. Lineage (NCBI taxonomy): Eukaryota > Metazoa > Chordata > Mammalia > Rodentia > Dipodidae > Dipus > Dipus sagitta. The sequence continues at coordinate 2,067,553 of CM070775.1, read as the reverse complement.
GAAGTGAGGACGGCGCGGCTGCGGGACACCTTGGGGTGAGTAGTCACCATTTGTGCAGGGCACACTTGCATAGCTGGAGTGCTGCCTGGCCACATGGCTACTATACCATTCTGCTGGAGTTCCCATGGGAGTTTCTCTTGAAAGAACTTTCCATGTTTCTCTTCGAAACATTCTTTCTTTAATTCTCCACTGTTCCTTCAGTCACTAAACCACAGGCTGAACTTGATGCTGGGCCCCATTCCTCAGTATGACCTGACCAGCGGGCATCACACAGAGATGAAGAAACCTATCAAAGTACAGACAGTGACCATATGTGGGAACTTTGCAAAACAGTACAGTTTGATATGACTTACCCAAAATTCTAGAGACCATTTTGGAATATTTATGTGTACATGATGAGACATGTTAGGGGTGGGACCCAGTTTACCTACAAAATTCACTTAAGTTTCATGTATACTTTTTATACATTACCTGAAGATCATCTTATACAATATTGTTAATAATTTTGCCTATGAAACCAAGTCAATATACCATGAACCATCAGACGTGTGACATCATGTTTATGCTAAAAAATTCAAACCAAGGAGTATTTGGAATTTCAGATTTTCATATATGGGGACCTCAGCCTGTGCGGTCATGGTAGTGACTGCTGGCTGTGGTGGAACAGTCAGAGGCTCCTGATGAGTTTATTTTCTTTCTTTCTTTTTTATTTGAGAGGGAGAGAAAGAAGCAGAGAGAGAGAGAGAGAGAGAGAGAGAGAGAGAGGCATATAGAAAGAATGGGTGTGCCAGGGTCTCCAGCCACTGCAAACAAACTCCAGATGCATGCCCTGCCTTTGCATCTGGCTTACATGGGTCCTGGGGAATCAAACCTAGGTCCTTTGGCTTTGCAGGCAAGTGCCTTAACCGCTAAGCCATCTGTGCAGCCCTCCTGTTGGGATTTTTCCCCTTCTGGAACGTGAGAAGCTGACTGTGGCGCAGGAGGGAGGTAAGACTTGAGTCCCTCTTGAGACTTACCACAGGCTGACAACGTAGCAGCAGCTGTGCAGCTCAGTGCTGAGAAGTAGACGAGACATGGTGAAGGTGTCTGCTGAAGTCCCTTGTCAGCTTCACCAGCCTCCCAATGTGGGCTGAAGACCAGTGACGCTCCAGGAATTATCCAGGGACAGAACTGTTGAGGTATCTGCCTTGAGGACCGAGCAGCTACCAGCTTCTCGGACGCCCCAGCCTGCATCCAACCTGTGGACCGAGCAACTACAGGGTTTGATGTTCAAACCTACAGATAGCTAGTGTTAGACTGGCCAGCCTGTATCCTGTGATATAATCCAATAAATCCTTTTATAGTACATTTTCATTCTATCAGTTTTGTTCCTCTAGAGAACCCTGACTACTACACTAACCTACAATCATGTGGATGAGTCTAAGAATACACTAGTTCCTATTTATCTGTAGTTTCACTTTTCAGGGCTTCAGTGAACTGGGGCCAGTGAGCTTTGCAACAAGCACCTTTAATAACTGAGCCATGTCCCCAGCCCAGCTTCAAGGCTTCGAAGCTCAGAATAGGAAGCTGTGGAATGGCAAACGTGTGGGATCTGTGCCTGGAGGAGTGGTTCTGGGAATATGGGGTGGAATCTGCACCTGGAGGAGCACAGGGTGGGGTCCACTCTTGGAAGAATGGTTCTGGGAGCAGTGGCCTCACTGCAGGCCAGCAACAGGAGGGACAGGCAGTAGAGGCCGAGTTGAAGACAGACTTTTCCTCAAGACTGCAGTGGGGGGAGAGGAGGCCTTCTTCCCAGTCTTGTCGTGTAAGCACCCCAGCCCTCCCCCACTCTATCCTTTCTTACAGGAACAGCTGTCCAGAGGGTAACACGACTCTAGCCAGACACGCTAGTCCTACTGGAAGGTCATGACTCTCTGGCCCAGCCGGATACAGAGAGGAAAGAAAGGACCAGGCCTCCTGCCCCTCCTTGTCGGAAGTATGAACCCTGTGAGATAGAAGAAGGAAGACCTCATAAGGTAGGGATGTTGGGGTCCTACAATGCTGGTAAAGTCCAGGCCTGGCCTGAGGGGTGGTGGTCAGGATCTTCACCAAACTAGGGCAAACCCTCTGTGAATCCTTCTCCAGTCTCTGGCCAGCCGCATTGCAAGAAGCTCTGGCTGTGTTCTGCTGTGAAGACAGACAGGCTCTGGCCTGGCCTCTCAGACCCAAGTAAGGACGACCAGCAGAGCCACAGCCTCAGGAGCTGACCCAGCTTCCTCCCAGGCTGAAGAGGCCTAGGGGTCACAATCCCTTTGTTTGCCTTAGTTGGGACAATTGCTGAGCAGACAAGGAAGGGAAGTCCAGGACTCTGCCACTCTCCCTGCCTAGGTAGCTGTTAGTTGCCTAGGCAGAGTCCTCTGGTACCCAGTCAGGCCTGGCTACTTCCTAGGCCTTTGTGTAGGGGGTGGGCATGGAGTTTAGGCCTTAGAGTATGGCCTTAGTGACTTAGAAAAATCAGATACTTGCCTGGCACTCGCTGCATGGGAGCTCTCTGCTTGGCTGAGCTTTCCTCCACTGACTGTCCACTCTGGGTGTCACGCCAGGAGCGCTAGTGTATACAGGAAGAAATTGAGGCTCAGAGTCATGAGGGGAGGGTGTTGCCAGAGATGAGAAACCCGCCCAGATCTCAATCAGCCCCATGCTTCTCTTGGACACATTTTCTCCTCTTCACCTTTCTTTTCTCCCCCAAGGATCACACTCAGAGCTCATGGCTGAGCTCCTGCCCCCGCTGATGTCGGCTCCCCCTGGAGCCCGGAGTGGTGACCAGGTCTCACCTGCTTCTCCCATTGGGGAGCAGGCTCAGGGTGATGGTGCCCAGGACCTGGTCCCTGAGCCCTGGAGGCTGTTGGAAGTGCCTACCATTCACATTACCCCATCCAGTGATGGAGAGTCACCCCCAGGCACCCCGAACCTCCCACACTTTCAGAAGCTGGCGACCTCAGACCTGGAGAGGCTGTTCCAGAACAGGTTAGACTCTTGGAATGGAATGGGGAAAGCGTCTTCATCTTGTCTTTTTTTAGGGCATTGGTCTGAGAGTGGGCTTCCTGTGGCTGTCTATTGTTTGGGGCTGCAGGTCACTTAGAGTATAGCCTTAGTCCTGCAGCATCTTGGTTTTTTAAAGAAAACATTTTGCTGGGGCTGGAGATGGCTCTGCAATTAAGGTGCTTGCCTGCAAAGCCTAATGATCTCAGTTCGATTTCCCAGCACCCACATAAAACCAGATGCACAAAGTGGTATGCATCTGGAGTTTGTTTGTAACAGCTGGAGGCTCTGATGTGCCCATTCTCATTCTCTCTCTCTCTCTTCTGGGCTTGGTAGGGCATGACTTTAATCCCAGTATTTAGGAGGCCGAAGTAGGAGGATTACTGTGAGTTCAAGGCCAACATGAGACTATGTACTGAATTCCAGGTCAGCTGGGGCCAGGATGAGACCCTACCTCAAAAAAAAAAAAAACCTTTTTATTGACAACCTCTGTACATATAGACAATATACCTTGATCATAATCTCCTCCCACCATCCACTCTTTTTCCCCCCTCCATTTTCCCCCTCCACTGAATCCCTTCTTTGCAACCGGTCTCTCTTCTATTTTGATGTCATCATTTTTCCCTCCTGTTATGCAGGTCTTGTGTAGGCAGTGTCAGCCACTGTGAGGTCATGAGTGCCACAGCCACTTTGTGTCTGGACGGCTGTATTGCAAAGCACTCCTCCCTTCCTTTGGCTTTTACATTCTTTCTAGCACCTCTTCCGCAACGGTCCCTGAGCTTTGGAGGGTGTGATAGAGATGTCTCACTTAGTGCTGAACTCTCCACTGTCACTTCTCAGCACTTTGGTCAGTTTTGAGTCTCCCCAGCGGTCAACACCATCTGAAAAAGAGAAGCTTCTTTAACCAAAAGTGAGAGTAGTATTGATATATGGGCATAAAGAGGACCAGGGTCCTGATTTGAAGTCATGAAATAGACACATGTATTAGTTACTTTTCTTGTCCATGTGACCAAATGAGGACCAATTTAAGGAAGGATTGATTTATTTTAGCTCATGGTCTGAGGTACAGTGGGGAGTTGAGGCGGGCGGGAGCAGCCCAAGACTGTGGTGGCAGGAGCAGGAGGCAGCGTGCTCACACCTTGGTTGACCAGGAAGAAAAGGTTGGGATGCCAGCATTCTGCCTACCACCTCTTTTCTTCTCTTTTACTCAGCTGGAACCCCCAGCCCATGGGATGGTGGTTCAAGCCTAGTCTCTACCTCCTCAGCCAATTCTCTGGCAAAGCTTGCCTCACTGATGCCCTAGGTGTTTTTATTCCGACTAAGTTGGCAAAATTAGCTATCACAATGCACAAACCTGGAGATGTGCGCTGGGACAAGCTACTATGGGCTCAGCTGAGGGCTGCCTAGAGAGATGGACATGGATGCCCTCTTTGACCCATTGTTTTTGTTTTTTGTTTTCAACTGTGTGTTAGGACTGTGGTAAGGCTCCTGGAGCAAGTAGTGACCAGCACTTTGTTTCCCCAACTGAAATAGACTAGAATTGAAATTAACACCATGCTTGGAGGCTCAGTGGGGTAAGTGTGGTTTCCTGCAACTTTGTTATGTGACATACATTTCTAAGAAGTGTGTGAGGAAGGCCAGTGCAAGAGGTATTTCCTGCTGTAGTCCCCAGGCCAAAAAAAAAAAAAAAAAAAAAGTTTAAACAAAACTCTGCAAAGAAACACTACCTCTAGCTCAAGGAGACAGGAACTGGGAGGTTCAAGGGCAGTGAGGGGGGTGGAGGAAAGAACTGTACTGGCTGGCCCTGAATAGAAATCTTGGCTTCTCCCAACAATGGATGCTGAGCAACCGTGAATGTTGATGAAGCAGAGCTGTTGGCACGGAGAAAGCCAGAAACAATGGGGATGAGCATGCTGCAAAGCTGCAAGCCTGTGTAGTGGGAGTTTCCTGCATATCACTTGAAAGATACCGGATAATGGGCCACATTGTTGGGGGACCCATCAGACGTGAATAAAGAATAGAAGAGTGTATAGGAGGGACCTACACTTATTTCAAGGCAATAGGTATCTTGGAGTGCCCAGGCAGAGAAAGGGGAGGTAGGGAGTTGGGCCTTCAGCTAAAAATCTAATACTTTGTTTTCTTCCTTCTACTTTTCTTCTTACTTGCTTTTTTTTTTTTTTTTTTCCAGATAGGGTTTTGCTCTAGCTCAGGCTGACCTAGAATTCACTATGTAGTCTCAGGGTGGCCTCGAACTCATGGTGATCCTCCTACCTCTGCCTCCCGAGTGCTGGGATTAAAGATGTGTGCCACCACACCTGGCCCCTTTCTTGCTTTTTTAAAAAAATGTTTTTTTAATTTATTTGAGAGAGAGAGAGAGAGAGAGAGAGAATGGGCATGCCAGGCAGGGCCTCTAGCCACTGCAGACAAACTCCAGACACATGCATCACCTTGTGCATCTGGCTTATGTGGGTACTGGGGAATAGAATCTGGGTCTTTAGGCTTCACAGGCCAAGTGCCTTAACCGCTAATCCATCTCTCCAACCCTGTTTTCCCTTTTGAAATAAATACTCCCTACTTAAAAATGTCAAAGTTTCCAGGTGTGGTGGCACATGCCTCTAATCCTAGCATTTGTGAGGCTGAGGCGGAAGAAACACATGCTTGAAGCCAGCCTTAGCTACTTAGTGAGTTTGAGGCCAGCCTGGGCTACCTAGTGGGATACTGTTCCTACAAAGTAAAAGTTGATCCACGTGGCATGGAAGGGTCCAAAGTCACGTAAGAGTTGGGGGAAAGGGTTAGCAAACAAAGGAGCTGAGGAGGGACGTACCTGGTGAGCTAGAGAGCAGCGAGGGCAACGAGGAGACTGAAGGAGTCAGAGAAGTAAGAGAGGTGAAGGAGGACCAATGCGGACCCTAATCTCATTGCCTGGGGTGAAGTTGAGTCAGGCTTAGGGCTTGGAGCCTGGAGGTCCTTGATCGTGGTCCCAGCCCGTCTCTGCCTGCTGGTGGCCACGGTGTGGGGAAGGGAAGAGCGCAAACCGGGAGACTGGAGTGTAGTGGAGGAGGTCAGGGGCGGAGGTTAGACTCTGGATACACTTGGCAGGTGGAGATGGCGGGTATACCAGGGTCACATTGGATGTGGGTGTTAAAGAAAAGCATGACGGAAAACTGAGAAATACCGCGAGGTTTGGGACTGGCGGGCCACTGAAATACAAGTCGGAGGGTTAGGAGTGCTTATTAGGCTTGCAAGGGATGAAAGTAGAGTTGTTACAAAGGAAGTAGGGACGCCCGCCCTAGAGAGGGCTGCTGAGAAGTCCCGGTGCCTGGGTCCAGAAGATGAGTCACCTTCTGTGTTCTCAGGCAAGAACACCAAGCCAACTCCGGCTAGCTGGCGGGCACAGGCTCTGGCGGCAGAGCAAGGGCCGCTCCCCCGTAGCCCACGGTCACTTCCCATCTTGAGGCCTCGCAGGCTTCCCGGTCTAAAAGCGCAGGGAAAGCCCTTGCCGCGCTGGGGGACCTTGCCCAAGATCACAGTGCCGATTAGAGGCTGGGTGAGGGGCGTGGATTCTGACCGCAGGACCCGGGTGGGGAAATTCCCCGATGCCCAGACACAGGTTATGTGGGAGCCCTCTTGGTACAGGAACTGGAAGAGGAAGAGGCTTTCCGCCCCTGCCCCTCAAACTGGGGGGAGCACCCCGGCTGCCGAGCATCAACATGCCACCCCACCTGTCAGGTTCAGCCCTGGCCTGGGCTGGGAGTGGGACTAAGCTACTGGGAGACAGGTCCAAGCTGCTTAGTTTTTGCTGTTGTCGAGTTGCTGGCTTCTCTAATAGCCCAGTCCGGCCCTCACGCCGTGCTCGCAGGCTGGCCTCGATCTCGCGGCCATGTCCCCGCCTCGGCTCGCGTGCTGGGATGCTCGGCGCGCGCCGCGTGCAGGCCGGCTGCTGGGTTTCAGTGGCGGGCGTCCCCGCGCTCCCCCGCCGCGGTCCCGGCCCCGCCGCCTAGGCCGCGCCGGCCCCGGGCGCCCGCGGGCCCCTCCCGGCCTGGGGGCGGCGCCGTGACGCGGCGGGCGGGCGGGGCGCAGGAAGGGGTGTCGCCGACGCCGCGGGCGGGCGGCTCGGGCCCTTTGTGCGGGCGGCGGGGTCGGGCGCGGGCTGCGGCGGCGGCGGCCGGTGGAGGCTGGCGAGCCGGTGCCGCGCGGGGTCGGCCCGGCCCTGCGCCGCCGCATCCATGTTCGAGTAAGGACGGGCGCAGCGGGCGGGCGGGAGCGGGTCCCCGCGGCTGCACGTGGGGGCGCCGCGCGGGGCAGGGCGAGCTCCGAGCTCCGGCGCCCCCCTCCGCAGGCCCGGCCCGCGAGGCCTGGTCCAGGCCCCGAGAGACGGACGGACGACGGACGGACGGAGGAGGGACCAGCCTGGCCTGGGCCTGCGCGGCGGTGGGGGGAGGGGGCTCCCAGGGCCGGGTGGGGGGGGTCCCAGGTTCGCGGGCTGCACCTCCCACCCATGCCCCGGGCCCGCGGCTGTCCGCTTGTGCTTGTGTCTTGGAGGTGTCCGGGGATCTGCGTGGGGCTTAGTGTCACAGCTGGGTGCTTCTGGGCTGAGTCTGTGTGTGAATTGCGCCCGTCAGTCTCCAGCGTGAGCTTGATGGGCACCGGGTCGTGTGCACTTGGCCTTCAGACTGACTGCTGCTGGGGACCCACCGCGGTGAGGGGAGTGTGTGTTTGTGTGTGTGTGTAAAACGCCTCTCGTTCCATCTGTGATCCTATGTGCAAATGCAGAGTGTGCACTTGTCTCGTTGTGGTTTCCGAGTGTGTCAGCAGCTGTAGTCCTCGGTTGTGTGAACATGCAATGTGCCATTCCATCTATGGCTCCAAGCGCCCTTGTGAGTTTGCAGCGTGTGTCCCATTGTGACTGTAGTGTGTGTGTGCGCATGTGGAGTGGTCTCGTGTGATCCTTTGTGTTGTGTGCCTGTAATTTACCTCCGAAACAGTCACTGGTGAGCAAACACCTGTGTTCGCTTGTGATGCTGTTGTGTCGAGAGCCCTGTGGTGGTTGTGACTTACCTTTGTGTCAGAGTTCCTGAATGTATCCCTTTGAAGCACTGCCGCGTGAGCGCGGGCCATTGTGTGCCTGAGACCCTTTGTGGCTTTGTGTGTGCGCAGACACAGAGACCTCTTCTGGTTTTCTGTGGGCCTAGGACCCTCCCTCCTGAGACCTTAGGTGTAACCTTGACCCCTTTGGCATTACAAGAACTGACATCCTCCCACTTTTAAAATTTACATAATGTATGTCCCATGCATCAGTTCAGTATGTGGCCACTGTGCTGTCAAGGTGTGTCACACCTCCCTGGTGTGGGCACTGTCCTTGTTACGGCTGTGGGAATTTTCAGGTTCCTGTGACGGCAGCAGTAGCTGACGCTTCATTCCTTGCCATCTGAGGAATGCTTTTTGCTTTGTTTAACCCCTCCCAGTGAACACTGGAGTCAGTGGGACAGTCGGGGTGTGTAGGTTGACCTGACGACTTAACTTACCTTAGGGCTGTGTGTCTGGTCACTGGGTCCTCTGTGACTGGGTGATGTTTGAATAGGTTTATTTTTGCTTTGCTTTGCTAGAACTTTCTTGTGGCTGTACGTATGGGAATTATTTGTCTGGCACTTTCTGTGACCCTGTATGGCACCACATGCACACCCACATGCAAGAATGTGTATATGTGTTTGTGGCAATAGCACGTTTGTAATGCTGTGATTATGTGTGTCTGCAGTTACTTTGGGGCCCTGTGTGTGACTAGTGTATCTGTGACATGCTTGTGTGTTTGTAACTTTGGGAATTACACACATTTCCAGCATAGTGTACATATTGTTGTGCTGTGGCTGTGTCTGTGGCACTTTGTGTGTATTCTGCCCATGACAGTGCGCCTCCCTCCCATTTTCCCTTCCTCACACGCCTGTGTGTGCTCGTGCCCCCTGTCCAGAGGCACCTCTGGCCTGTTGAGACCCAGGGAGCCTACAGTGAGAGGTCTGTGGAAGTACAAACATTCTTCCAAGGTCACGCCCATAACGGTCCTCCTGCCGCTCTTCAGACCTCTCTCTTCACTCTGCCACAGCTATCTGGCTTGGGCAGCACCAGGGCTCTGGCTGTCCTGGGCACTTCCTCTTTTTCTACCCAAGTGAAAGGACTAGGGGTCTGGCTAGGCCTGGCCTGTCTGTGGGTCTTGAGTTTGCCCTGAGGTAGCCCTGCCCCTTACACCTGTGGCTTTGTAATAAGACGCCTACATTCCAGGACAGAGGTGAGAAAAGGCCACAGCGGTGAGGTCACCCTTCTCTCCAGAGCCCTTGGTCCTGACCAGGATCCTCAGACCTACACTGTGGGCCTGCGTCCTTCCTCAGCCCTGCTGGCCACCTGGCTTTCCCTCAGAGCAGGGCCAAGCTCAGTCCTGGCCCTGTACTCTATGTCCCTGAGCCCAGCACCATCTTCTATCTCACATCATCCCCATTGCTTGGCTTCAGCGAGCCTTGCCCAGTGAGGGCTCTGCATACACTCACTGAAGGAGCCCTCTCTGCTCCCAGGTATCCCATTCTGTGTCTCTGGGATGCTCACCCTTCCTTTGACATCAGAATCATTTGGGCTTCAGTTTGTGTTGTGGGAGGTCAGGACAGGGACCTGGAATGTTTCCTCTATTTTCTTTTTTTTCTGCAGTTTGGGGGTGAGTCCCAGGGCCTTGTATATAGACCAATGCCTTACCACACCTCCAGCCCCTCACTTGTGGATTCTAGGCAGGTGCTCTACCACCGAGCTGTATCCCCAGCCTGCCCTTGGATTCTTATGACAGGATCTTGCCATGCAGCCCAGGCTGGCTTCTCACATGTGGCCCTCTTACCTCATCCTTCCATGTTCTGGGCATATAGGCATATGCCACTACCCTTGGCTGAATCTGCATTTCAGACAAGTTTCTGATGTTGCTGGTGCTACTGGTATGGTGCCAAGCAGAGCTCTGCAGGAATGGCCAGTGTCTGAGGCTCCTCTCCTGATGTCTGTGTTTTCTCTCTCATGGTCTGGGTCCCCAGGTAGTGAGGGGTCCTTGAGGTCAGGACCTGTGTCTGCACCACCAGCTGCAGGGTGAGTGCCAGAGAGTGTGACAGGAAGGCCTGGGCTGTCACTCCATTTCAGGAAGGACAGCAGTCACACCTGCATTGTCCACGCTGGGTTTGCGTGGCACACCTCACTCTTTCCTCCAAGCAGCCCTGGGAAAGGGGTGCTGTTGCTATTTTCGTGGTACACCAGGGGAAGCTGAGGCTAGGGAAGGTTCAAATACTGGCCCAAGATCACTCAGGGAGGAAGTGGCCACTCTGAGACTAGAAACACTCCAGACCTTCAAGTCTAGGTCTGGAAAGTCACACACATGGTTGAATCCAGGTTCTGGGAAGGCCCGTTACTCACTTAGTTCCTGGCCTCGCTGGCACACAGCACACCAGGCACCTGCTAGGCGACAGGGACACTCATATATTGGGGTGAGGACGAGAAGCCAGGAACAAAGCACAAGGTCCACTGAGGAGGGGACACGGGGGTTGAGGTTGGGAAGGGCCTGTGATTTGGGCAGGGCACCAGGGGAGGTGCTTTTGTTGTGGGCCCATTCCGCAGACAACTGAAGGAGGGGAGGGGCCCTCTGAGCATCTGGAGGAAAAAGTATTTGGGGCCGAGAGAAGAATCAAGGCATGAACCAGAGGAAGAAGAAGATAATGAGGGAAAAGGGAATGGCCATGGCCCTTCCTAGAGCAAGGTGGGGTGAGAGGCCTTGGAGCCAGAAGGGCTCTGACCTGACTTGTGGGGGAGCTGCCTCTCGCTGGCTGCATGAGGGGACAGATTGGGTACAGAGACCAGGGAGCAGGCATTGGAGTGGCCCAGAGCTCTGCTTATTTCCTTTGTTTAGTCATATATTTTGTTCCACAAATTTCACTTTACAAGTATCTTGTGACTGCCTCCCTTGTACCCCATCCTGAACAGGGCTGGGGTAGAGCAGGAAGTAAGACAGCCCTGCTACGTGTCCTTGAGGGAGTCCACAGAGTTATTACCACATGCCAGGCCAGAGGAGTCACACCACTGCCCCAAGGGGCTCCGGGGACCTACAGAAGGGAGGGAGTATGATCACGAATCTTGAAAGATGCATAAAAATTTTCAGGGCAAGCCTGGTCTCATGAAACAAGCTTGTCATTCTGGGTACTCAGGAGGCTGAGGCAGAAGGATCAAAAGTTCAAGGCCAGAGCCGGGTGTGGTGGTGCACGCCTTTAATCCCAGCAGTCAGGAGGCAGAGGTAGGAGGATTGCCGTGAGTTCGAGGCCACCCTGAGACTACATAGTGAATTCCAGGTCAGCCTGGTCTAGAGTGAGACTCTATCTTGAAAAAGAAAGAAAGAAAAAAAAAGTTCAAGGTCAGCCTGGGCAATAACAAGACCCTATCTCAAAAAGAAGGGACTGGGGCTGGAGAGATGGCTCAGTGGTTAAAGGTGTTTGCTTACAGAAGCCTGATAACTTGGGTCTGATCCCCAGCACCCACGTAAAGCCAGATGTACAAAGTGGTGCATAAGTACATTCACAGTGGCAGGAGGCCCTGGCATACCCATATTCTCTCTCTGTCAGCGTTTTTGTAGGTCTCTGTCATATAAATAAATAAAGATTTTTTTTTTTTTAAAGAGGCAATTGAGGTTGTAGCTCAGTGGTAGTACACTTGCCTAGTATCCATGAGGCTCTGAATTTTACTCCCCGGCAGTGGTGGGTTAGGAGGAGTGAAAAACAGTGCTAGGAGCCGGGCGTGGTTGGGCACACCTTTAATCCCAGCACTGGAGAGGCAGAGGTAGGAGGACTGCCATGAGTTCAAGGCCACTCTGAAACTACACAGTGAATTCCAGACCCTACCTTGGAAAAACAAACAAACAAACAAACAAAAAGTGTTAGGAAATTGTTCAGCTGTAGAGTGCTTGCCTAGAATCTACCAGTAAGGGGATTGAGGCATGGCTCAGTGGTAGAGTGTTTACTTAGACTTCACCAGTGGCTGCAAGGCAAGAAAGGTAAGGGTGGTGTAAACAGGGACTGGCATGTGCTAAACTTGGAGACAGAAGATGAAAATCTGAACGGCCCTGCTGGAGGCGGGATCCCACCTGCCCTCCAGAATAGAACTGTGTCTCAAATTGCAATCCATCCCTGAAAGAAGTGACTGTGCCTTCCTCTGCCAGCAGCTCACTGCTTGGGGCCTCAGTTTCCTCCATAAAGCGGGAATGGTACTGCACAGTGTTGTTCCTCAAACAACAGTAAAATTAATCACACGGAGTGCTTTGACATAACCCTGATAAGAAGTTGACAATAAATGTCCCTTTAAAGTTCTTACCTCTCACCTCACTGCCCTTATTGCAGTTAGTGTTTGCATAGTCACGGGAATGTTCTGTTTGTCTAACGTCTGCCTCCAGCAGGTTAACTCACTGAGGGCAGGAGCCATAGCTGATGGTCTGGTGCAGGTTCAGGCTAGCTTAGTTCTGTTCCTTCTGTCCTGGCGGGCACAGAGCATTAATTATGTGCTCTGTTTGGGTGCAGGTGCTAGGGCATAGCTAACAACCAAGGCCTCCGCAAGTTCACACCATGGGGCAGGCAGTAAAAGAGTATAGATAAACTGGGTGTGGTGGCGCATGCCTTTAATCCCAGCACTTGGGAGGCAGAGGTAGGAGGATCACCTTGAGTTCAAGGCCACCCTGAGACTACATAGTGAATTCCAGGTCAGCCTGGGCTAGAGTGAGACCCTACCTCGGGGAAAAAAAAAAAAGTATCCATAATGTGGAACAGGAAGGTGCCTGCTGCTATAAGTGAGAGGACCAGGGGAGGAGTGTTTGAGATGAATAAGATGGAGCTGGTTATCCTGAGGTAATGAGTTCTGGGCAGAGAGCCTCAAGGTAGAAATGGATTTGGGGAGTATAAGCAACAACAGGAGATGATGCATTTTGGGAAAGTGACAGAGCCCAGTCACTTCAAGGTTAGGAACTTGCTTACCTGGAACAAGGCACAGCCAGAGCAGAGCTCTGGAGACCCTGACCTCATTCAGGTGGTCATAGGCTCTCCTTGGGTGCAGTTGGGGACAGCTCGGGAGCAGGAACAGGAGTGGAAGGAAATGGGGGCTGGAACATAGACACATGGACACAAAATAAATAATGGAAGTAGATTTTGGTGGGACTCGCTGACAGTTTAGAAATGAGGGTGAGGAAAGAAAAACTTCCGGAAAAATGCTTAAATTTCCTGCTAGAGCAAGTGAGTGGAAAGGCGCTGTTCAGTAAATACTGGTTGTGTGAATGAATTAGCAAGTTACTGTTTGAAAAATAATAGGTGTTGAGAGCTTGATGTATGCTAGGCTCAGAAGTACTTCCTGTGTCCTGATTAGTTTAACTCAATGTGAGTTTATCGTAACTGGGATTATAGAAGAAGCAACAGAGATTTTGGGGAACTTGATCTTGGGGTTGCAGCACAAGGAAGTAGTAGAAGTGGTTGATAGATGGGTGAATGGGTGTGTGGATGAATGGATAAACAGATGGTTGGGTGGGCAGATGGATAAATGGGCAGGTTCATGGGTAGATGAGTGGGTGGGTAGATAGGTGGATGGACAGAGATAATAACAAGTTGGGCAGATGGATGGATTACATGAGTGATTGGATGGGTTGGTGGGTAGACAGGAGATGAGTTGGGGTGTGAATGCATAAGTAGATGGATGAGTGGAGGTACAGGTAGGCAGAGGAACCCACCAGCTGGAGAATGGCCCTTCAGAAGCAGGCGCACACCTGTTCCCGCCTGTTTCTACACACGCGCTTCCTCTACCTCGCCAGCACCACGCCCCACTCCAGCCGGAGCTCGCCAAGCAGCTCCCCATCTCTGCGGAAGCGGCTGCAGCTCTTGCCCCCGAGTCGGCCCTCTCACCCTCCTGAGCCAGAACCAGGGACCATGGTGGAAAAGGGGTCTGATAGCTCCTCAGAGAAGGGTGGGGTACCTGGGACCCCCAGCACCCAGAGCCTGGGCAGCCGGAACTTCATCCGCAACAGCAAGGTGGGTACAAGCTTGCTCAGGTGGGCTCGGGAGTTATGAGAGTGGAAATACGTTCTGACGCCTCTCTTTCTCTTGCAGAAGATGCAGAGCTGGTACAGTGTAAGTATCTGAACAAGAGGTTTCCTAAAGGAGTGGGAGGGAGTGGGCCATCTGCTAGCCAGGGAGTGGGTGCTAAGATTTTCAAGCTACACAATCAGATGCTGCTATATGTGCTATGTGGCCTTGGGCAAGCCACTTAATCTCTCTGAGCCTTCCTCTTCCCTTAAGAAACAGTAGCCCTACCTTAGAAGCCTGAAGGAAATATTTAACCAGAGTTAGGAGATGCTGGTGGTACTTGACAGAGCCTGTGCTGGCTGGTTGATCTTGACACAGGGCCTGGTGCTGGTTGGTGGTACTTGACAGAGCCTGATACTGGTTGGTGGTACTTGATACAGAGCCTGGTGCTGGTTGGTGGTACTGGACACAGAGCTTGATGCTGGCTGCTGGTAATGGACACAGAGCCTGGTGCTGATTGGTGGTACTTGATACAGAGCCTGATGCTGGTTGGTGGTATTGGACACAGAGCCTGGTGCTGGTTGGTGGTATTGGACACAGAGTCTGGTGTTGGTTGGTGGTATTGGACACAGAGTCTGGTGCTGGTTGGTGGTACTGGACACAGAGTCTGGTGTTGGTTGGTGGTATTGGACACAGAGTCTGGTGTTGGTTGGTGGTATTGGACACAGAGTCTGGTGTTGGTTGGTGGTATTGGACACAGAGTCTGGTGTTGGTTGGTGGTATTGGACACAGAGTCTGGTGTTGGTTGGTGGTATTGGACACAGAGTCTGGTGCTGGTATTGGACACAGAGCCTGGTGTTGGTTGGTGGTACTGGACACAGAGTCTGGTGCTGGTTGGTGGTATTGGACATAGAGCTTGGTGCTGGTTGGTGGTATTGGGCAGAGTCTGGTGTTGGTTGGTGGTATTGGACACAGAGTCTGGTGTTGGTAGGTGGTATTGGACACAGAGTCTGGTGCTGTTTGGTGGTATTGGACACGGAGTCTGGTGCTGGTTGGTGGTATTGGACACAGAGCCTGGTGTTGGTAGGTGGTATTAGACACAGAGTCTGGTGTTGGTTGGTGGTATTGGACACAGAGTCTGGTGTTGGTTGGTGGTATTGGACACAGAGTCTGGTGTTGGTTGGTGGTATTGGACACAGAGTCTGGTGTTGGTTGGTGGTATTGGACACAGAGCTTGGTGCTGGTTGGTGGTATGGTACAGAGCCTCATGCTGGCTAGTGTTACTGGATACAGAGCTTGGCTTATGTAACAGATCAGTAAGCGGCAGGAATTATGGTGACCTACTGTGTTGGGAGCAGTGGAGGCTTCAGGAACTGAGAACACAGAAGGAAATCTGAAAGCTTTGTTGGGCTGAATAGGGCATGGGAATCACCATCTTGGTCCTTACAACACATACTTTCCCTAGATGCTGAGCCCCACGTATAAACAACGCAATGAAGACTTCAGGAAGCTATTCAGCAAGCTCCCTGAGGCCGAGCGCCTCATTGTGGGTGAGTCCCCACAACCCAGCCCCAGCCCTGGTTGCTGACCTGCACCCTTCCTGACTCTCCTCTGCCTGGGAGCTGACCCGGGTGTCTCCCTCTCTGCCTGCTATGCTCTCAGATTACTCATGCGCCCTGCAGCGGGAGATCCTTCTCCAGGGCCGCCTCTACCTCTCTGAGAACTGGATATGCTTCTACAGCAACATCTTCCGTTGGGAAACCGCGGTGAGCCAGTGCTGGGCGCTGCGTGGGGTAGCCTGGCCACACAGGGCCCCCACCAGGCTCCTTCTGACCCCCTGCTGTCCTTAGATTTCCATCCAGTTGAAGGAAGTAACTTGTCTGAAGAAGGAAAAGACTGCCAAGCTGATCCCCAATGCCATTCAAATCTGTACTGAGAGTGAGAAGGTGAATGGAAAACTTGGGGACCCATGGAGGCCAGGATCTCAGCAGCAAGGTCCCCCACTCACCCCTCACCCCTGCCAAGCCCATCAGAACAGTGCCCCATTTCTCCTGCTCCCCCAACTTCACTCTGAGCACTCTCGAACTGCCTGTTCTTCCAGTCACTGCTCTGGCCCAGCTCCCCTCATGGTGATGAGGGTCCCTGCAGCTGTCCTCTCGCTGCGTAATGTCCTTCACACAGATACTCCGGGACAGCAGGGGTCTTCAACTTCATTCCCGTGTATCCTCAGAAAACCCCCGACCCTCCATTCTGTCCTCTTGGCTTGTTTTGGTGCTGCATTTGAACCCAGGACCTTGTATATGCTTGGCAAGCATTCTACCATCAAGCTATATCTCCATTTTTTTTGGTTTTTCGAGGTAGGGTTTCACTCTAGCCCATGCTGACCTGGAGTTCACTATGTAGTCTCAGGGTGGCCTTGAACTCATGGCGATCCTTCTGCCTCTGCCTCCTGAGTGCTGAGATTAAAGGAATGCGCCACCATGCCCGGCTACCATCTCCAGTTTTTTAAAATCTTTTTTTATTTTTTGGCTAGAGTATCGAGCCTAAACTGACCTGGAACTTATTCCATAGCCCAGGCTAACCTGTAACTCCTGGCAATCCTTCCACCTCAACCTCTTAGGCGTTGAGATTAAAGGTGAGCCACCACGCCTGTCTGATTAGGTGTCACTACCTAGCCCCGGCTGGCCTCGAGCTTGTAGTCCTCCTCTGCCTCCCTAGCTGGGGTTGCAGAGGTGTGTCAGCCTGGAAACTGGCCTCCTTTTATTGCCTGGTGTCCGGTTGGTTGAGAGACAGCCATATCAGTGTGGTGACCTGGCAGGAAGCAGGAAAGACGGGGAGGGCCTCACAGCTCACTTCCTTTGTGTTTTTTCAGCCAAAAGTTGAATGAGTTATCCACCCCTGGTGGCAAAGGGCCGGGGCGGTGCCCTGGGCCTTACTGTCATGGACCCAGCTGTGGATGAGGTTCTCTCACCCTGGATGTGAGGGCCTCACTGTGGTGACCCTGTCATCATGAAGCACATGGCTGACCACGGGATAAGCGTTTAGGGAAGGAGTGCAGGGATGAATGATTGCATGCATCAGGTCAGAGGTACGAGTGAGGGTGGAGTGTCCCTTTACTCTGCCTTGCCCCCACACCCCGTCTCTTCTGTAGCACTTCTTCACCTCCTTTGGGGCCCGGGACCGCTGCTTCCTCCTCATCTTCCGTCTCTGGCAGAATGCACTGCTTGAAAAGGTAGGCGTGTGTGAGGCTAGGGAGAAGCTGGGATATACCGGGGGACCAGGGAGGACCCCAGATTCAGTAGAACCAGAGGAACCCCCATTCTTCTCCGCAGGCCCCTACGGGGCAGCCAAGTGCTCCTGTGCCTTACATGGAAGCTGAGTCTATGGCAAAGGAGGTGCAGGCTGGTGTAGTGCAGGCACGGGGCATTTCTGGCACTGGGGAAGAGTTCCCTGCTGGGTAACATCAGGGTTCTGCTAGCAAGGAGGGAGGGGCACCAATGGTTAGGAGTCATCACACAAGTGCCCACCAGCCACTACTCCTTAGATACCCAGACCTGCTCCCCAGCTCTGCTCTCATGGGGACACATCCCCAGGGATAGCTCCCGACATGGCCAACCTCAGAAGATTGCCAGAGCCCTCCCTCCCCATTGGAGCCTGAGAGAGGGACATTGTCCCAAAGAGGATGAGGACAGAAGATGATCAAAACATCGCCCCTGCCATTCCAGCCCCATTGTCTAACAGTTGTGTGACCATCTTTACTTCATAGCATCCAGGGATGGGTCCTGGTGGACTGTAATGCCAGCACATCTCAAAACTGAGTGGCTTAGTGGTTAAGCCCTGGGCTCTGTACAGCCCCCTGGGCTCCCAGCTCAGTGTTTCCACCTCCTAACAGGATGGCCGGGAACATGTTGCTCTACGTCACTGTCTTAAGCGGTGATAGGGATAGCACCCCTTTCCAGACTCATTTCAAAGACCTGTGAGTTAGCATAAGGGAAGAGCTCAGAAGAGTGCCTGGCTCAGTTGATGCAGTTGATGCCAACTGATGCGACTGCCGTTACTGTGACTGGTGGTTGTTATTATTTCATGGTCACTGTTTTCCTGCCAGTCTGTGGGCAGGGCTTCTGAAGATGCCCAGGGGATGAGTGGGAGCCTGGGCTCTTCTGGAATGTGGCTGGGTTTGAATCCCAGTCTCCTGGGGTCACCTGTGTGACCTGGAGCATGACTTCCCTTCCTGAGCTTCCAGAATCTCCTCTGTAGAAGTGGGCTGCTTCACTGGACCCACCATGAAGGACTTGGGCCTGGAGGGACCATATGGCTCAAGGGGAGGGGCGGGCTCTGGCGTGGAGGTCATACTGCCCCCTTGTGGAAGCTATGAAAACCTGACTTGTTCAGGTGAGGCCAACCCCGCATCTCACCACCTCAGACACTGAGTCCCCGTGAACTCTGGCACCTGGTCCATCAGTGCTATGGCTCAGAGCTGGGCCTCACCAGTGAAGATGAAGACTATGTCTGCCCCCTGCAGCTCAATGGTCTAGGGTGAGTTGGAGCTGGAGGGCGGCTCCGAGGGCTGGCAGGGAGGGACCCTGAAGGGCTCTGTAATGCTGGGCAGACTGAGGTGAGTTTACAAAGTCTGGGGGCCCAGAAGTAGGCCTGGTTTGTGGGGTCTTGAGGATCTAGCCTTCTCACTCCCTTCTTCCCACTGCAGGAGTCCCAAAGAGGTAGGAGATGTGATTGCCCTCAGTGACATCACCCCCTCAGGGGCAGGTGACCGCAGTCAAGAGCCAAGCCCTGTGGGTTCCCGGCGTGGGCATGTCACCCCTAATCTCTCCCGAGCCAGCAGTGATGCAGACCATGGGGTGAGTAACTCATGGGGAGAGACAGACAGGTTGGGGTGGAGCTGGAGGAAGTGTGGGAGCTAACAGAGGGAGAAGAGGGTGGGCAGAGGGATGAGGTAAGAACAGGCTGAGATGGGAAGATAGATAAGGAAAACAAGATAGAGTGGTATAGCAGTTACCTTCTTACTGCTGGGACCAAACACCCAACCTTTGAGAAGCAGTTTATGGAAGAAAGGGGCTTATTTCTGCTTACAGTTTTGAGGGGAAGTTTCGTCATGGTGGGGGAAGGTGGCACAAGCAGACAGCCAGGGCAACGTATCTTTTTACTTAACAGTAAGGAAACAAGAGTAGGCTAGCGAGCACTTGCCAGGGGGCTGGACTCTAAAATCTCAAGGCCCACCCCCAGTGGCACCCCTCCCAAGGCTCCGCCAGCTGGGGATTGCGAAGCTTAATCATAAACACATGAGGCTGTGAGGAAATTTTTTACATTCAAACCACCCACAGTAGGGAAAGAGGCAAGCAAAAGGGAATATAGACAGAGTGGAAGGAAAAAGAGTTGAGAGATGGGTAGTTGGGAGACAGGTTGACTGAAAAGCTTATGACACAAGCCTGGTCGGGGCTGTGAGGAGCCCTAATCTGGGTGGCTGTGAGTCCCAAGTGTTTACACCACATCTCTAGCACTGCTCACCGTGCCCGTGAGAGCTTCTCAGATCCTTCTGGGGTCTTCAGGCTGGGGAGAAGGTGTGGTAAGGCTGGATGAAACTTCTCTGCAGGTGGAAGAGGACAAGGAGGAGCAGACTGACAGCCAGCTGGATGCCTCCTCAAGCCAGACAGTGACCCCGGTAGCAGAGCCCCCTAGTACCGAGCCCACCCCGCCTGATGGGCCCACCACCCTGGGCCCCTTGGATCTGTTGGCTAGAGAGGAGCTATTAACAGACACCAGTAACTCCTCCTCATCCACAGGAGAGGAAGGTGAGGCAGGTGGCCCTTTTCATCTACTTCACGTACACTCAGTCAGCTGGGGCAAGCCAGAGGGGAATGCATTGGCTCCCAGGCTAACAGTGCAAAGGGATGGCCAGTGATGGGCTCAAACTGCATGGGCCGAAGTCTGTCTGCCCAGAGCTTAGTGCTGAAGGCTGCCTGGGTAGGATAAGGCAGGCTGTGAAAGTAGATACCTTTATTTTCTCTGTGCTACTGTCTTGGTACCAACAGCACTGACCCTGTCTAGGAGAGAGCACACGCTTTTCCCAGTAACGACAGCAAAAATGCTGGGGTTGCCTCTTACCCGTTCAACTTGGCAAAGGCGTCTAAACCACTCACTGTGGACCAAGAAATACTCATTCCTGTAATGTCATGATTCCAATCAGCTGTTGATGTGTATCCCTGGCATCACCCTGGCGACTAATTGGCTGGCCTGGGACATGTGCCCACCTTAAACCAATCCTTTTGGCAGGAAGACTGGGTAGTGCCCAGGTCCAGGTGACTCTGGTCCAGGCTGATGGGTCCGCCCAGGAGGCATGGGAATGTGGAAAAGCGGTTGCTTGGGACAGGAGAGACAGGCACATATGACATTGCCCCTATGTCTCGCAGCTGACCTGGCCGCCCTGCTTCCTGACCTCTCTGGTCGCCTCCTCATCAACTCAGTCTTCCACGTGGGCGCAGAGCGGCTGCAGCAGATGCTTTTCTCAGATTCTTCTTTCCTTCAGGGCTTCCTGCGACAGCGCAAGTTCACAGGTCAGGGCTGGGGCCAAGGAGGGCCGGGCCAAGGAGGTGGGCCTCCCCAGGCACTTGGAGCTGCTGTGGGACGGGCAGCATCTGCAAGAGGAAAGGCATAGAGCCTCCTCTTGGAGGCAGAGTGGCCTGGGGCAAAGTTTTGAGCCACTCTCTGCCTCAGTTTCTTCTGTATAATGAGGGTGTGCTTGTAGTACCTTGTCTTACCATGAGAACTGCATGAATTAATGCTAGGAGAGTGCCTCCAAAGTTGTTAGTCGTTTATTAATTGCAGGTTAGTGATCATGTGTAGTATTTGTTCTCTCGGACTGGGGTGCCAGGGAGCAGTGGAATGCCCTAGGCAGAGAATGAATAGGATCAGGCTTCACTTTAACCAAATAGCCCTGGGCCTTATGTGAACTCTGAGACAAGGCTCTTGGACAGGATCTGGGCGGCGAGGGTGGGTAGAACCAGGAGCGATGCTTAGAGAGTAAAAGACAGTGGAACTAGCATATTAGGGGAGACTGGATCCAGGGTGTCAGTGGGAACCTAGAGGACATTGAAATAGGGTTATATTTGGGAACACCGTGAGGGCCCAGGAGACTACCAGGGAAATGTTGCAAGTCCCTCGCCTGATATTCAGGAAAGAAGCCAGACCTGGCGTTACAGAGGGAAGCAGGTTGTAGGAATGAATAAAGTGGCCCCAGTTCCCAGCCATCACTGTTGCTTAAATCTAAAGTGCTCGGCTCCGAAAAGGAAGGTAGGCAGGCAGCAAGGTGGGGTTGGGGGACAGGTGGGGACTAGTTCCTAGAGAGTTGGAGCCCTCCAGGAAGACTGAGCCGCCAGCAGCCAGAGGGCAAAGAAGAGTGCTTTCTCATTCTCCTCCTCCTTCCCCCAGATGTGACCTTGAGCCCCTGGAGTGGGGACAGCAAGTGCCACCAGCGCAGAGTACTAACATATACCATCCCCATCAGCAACCCGCTGGGCCCCAAGAGTGCGTCTGTGGTGGAAACACAGGTAGGCCTGCTGGGATGGCCAGGCAGGTGAGGTGGCCAGGTAGGGCAGCCCTGACCTCTCCTTGCCCTGTCTGTCCTACAGACGCTGTTCCGGCGTGGCCCGCAGGCGGGCGGGTGCGTGGTAGACTCCGAAGTGCTCACGCAGGGCATCCCGTACCAGGACTACTTCCACACTGCCCACCGGTACTGCATCCTGGGCCTGGCCCGAAACAAGGCCCGGCTTCGGTGAGCCCTGTGGTCCCCTTTCCCCACTGCACATGAGCTAGGGTTGCATCCTACGGCAGAGGACAGAAGGTGACCTGGGGATGACCCCTCTTGGAAAAGAGATGCTGAAGGTTTTTTTTTTGAGAAAGAGAGAGAGTGGGTGATATATAGAGAGAACTGGCATAGCAGGGCCTCCAGCCAGTGCAATCACACTCCAGATGTGTGTGCTACCTTGTGCTCATTTGCAACCTTGGGCACTTGTATCACCTTGTGCATCTGGATTATGTGGGACCTGGAGAGTAGAACATGAGTTTTTAGGCTTTGCAAGCAAGTGCCTTAACTGCTAAGTCATCTCTCCAGCCCCCATTTGCTGAAGTTTTTATTGAGCATTTAGTGTGTGCCCCACCTAGTGTGTTCCCTAGGCCTTTGACCTCAGGGAGCTCAAGTTCTAATGGAGACTTGGTCAGTGAAATAAATGATTATGTGAGTCTGCAAAATGCTCATCCATTATAAGGGATTTGGAGAAAAGCACAGGAGGCTGAGGAGTGGGGGAAGCAGAGGGCTGCACTGAGCGTGCAGGTCAAGGGAGGGTCCTGAGGAAGGACTGCTTCACAACCTGGAGGAGGAACAAAGGTGAGAACTAGTCTTCTGGAATGGCCAGTGTAGCGACCCTGAGGTAGGAGCATGGGGCGGGGGCCTGGTGACTGGAATGGAAACACAGGTGAGATCCCAGAGTGAACTATGCCATGTATGGCTTCATGGTCATGGGTATGTTTGACCTCAGTGTGCCTTCTGGCGGATGGAGTAGAGGTTAGGGACAGGAGCAGGCCAGGAGAGGCCGTTCTTGTAGACGTCTGCGCATGAGTGGATGAGGCAGGGCAGTATCAAGGGACAAGAGTGGGATTCTAGGTAGATTTTGTGGGTGGAGAGCTGGGCTTCCTGGTGCACAGCTCACCCCAGCTACCAGGGAGCTGGGGCAGAAGGGAGTTCAAAGCCAGCCTGGGCAACTTAATGAGACTTTCAAAATAAAAAAGTTAAAAGAGGGGTTGGAGAGATGGTTTAGCACTTAAGGTGTTTACCTACAAAGCCTAAGAACCCAGGTTTGATTTCCCCAGTACTTACATAAGGCAGATGCACAAGGTGGAGCATGTGTCTGGAGTTTGTTTGCAGTGGCTAGAGGCCCTGGTGCACTCAGTCTCTCTCTCTCTCTCCTCCTCTGCCTCTTGGGGGATGACCCAGTGGTAAGAGTGTTTATTTAGCATGTGCAAGGTCCTGGGTTCATTCTCCAGTACAATTAAAAAAAGAGGTTTTGTAGGTGGAACTCAGAATGTCTGCGGAGACTGGCTGTGCATGTGAATGTGAAGGAAGGCCAAGGCCAACACTGAGGTGTTTTGCCTGAGTCACTGGGAAGACCAAGATGGGGAAGGCAGGGAGGAGGAGGTCTCCAGAAGGATCTAGAGCTCACTGCGGTTGTGATAAGCTTTACTGTCTCTCAGATCCCTATGTGCAGTTGGGATATAGTTGGACCAAGATGTTTGGCCATGTGAGTGGACCGTACTCAGGCATACCTGCCAACAGAGTGAAGAAATGTGGACACTACCTAAGGCTGTTAGCCAACATGCACAATGTCGGGGTCCAGGGAACTCATGGGGGTAGGAGCACATGTTTTGTCTGTAAGTGACAAAGGCTCTTCTGTGCATTAGAAGGAAGCCAGCTGGGGCTGTGGAACAGCTGGGGCCCGCAGATCCCCTAGTCCTGACCTGGCCTCCTTTCCCTAGTGTGTCCTCTGAGATCCGCTACCGAAAGCAGCCGTGGAGCCTGGTGAAGTCGCTCATTGAGAAGAATTCATGGAGTGGCATTGAAGATTATTTCCACCACCTGGGTAGGGGATAGAAGGCCTTCAGGGCAGTGGAGTCATGGCCCATTTGGGTGGAAATATCCTGAACCCTCTTTTTTTCACACAGAACGGGAGCTCGCCAAGGCTGAGAAGGTGTCCCTGGAGGAAGGTGGGAAGGATGCCCGGGGGTTGCTGTCAGGCCTGCGCAGGCGGAAGCGGCCCCTGAGCTGGAGGGGGCATGGAGATGGGCCCCAGCATCCAGACCCTGACCCCTGTGCCCGGGCTGGCTTACACACGTCAGGTGTGTAGCATCAGGGCAGGTGGAGGAGCTGGCGGCCGGTCTCTGGTACAGCTGTCTGACCCTGAGTTGCTGTCCCACAGGCTCCCTCAGCTCCCGCTTCTCAGAGCCATCCATGGACCAGGGCCCCGGGGCAGGCATCCCCAGCGCCCTGGTTCTCATCAGCATTGTGTGAGTATGAGACAGGAGCTGCAGCCCTGCTGTGTGCTGTTGGGCAAGTGCTTGGCCTCTCTGGACCTTTGCCTCTGTGGGAGTGTGGACTCACTTCAGAACAAGGATTGCACACAATTTTACTCACATTTTTCTACACCAATCCTAAGCTGGGTCATGATAGGGACACAACAGTACCAACAGCCCTGCAGGAAGGTGGAACTAACAACGGCCCAGAGAGGTCAGGCTGGCACAGGCAGCCATGAGCTGGTCAGGCAGCCTTGCTCCCAGGTCCCAAGGATGAGAAGATGCCTGGGCTGAGGCCAGGGTGGGGCTTGGACAGGGACACCAACCTTCCAGGGACCGTGTGCAGGAGCCAGTGTGTGTGAGAGGACAGGATGCCCTGAAGAAGAGCCAATGAGATTGAGAAGCTTCCAGCCGACCCCAGTGTCCCAAAGCCAGCACCCAACCAAGACTGCATGGCCTGCTGGGCTCAGAGCCACCTCGCCCTGCCATGGGTGGGTTACGGGACCAGGGGTTCTCACAGCTCTGTCTCTCTCTCACGGCCTCCGCAGGATCTGTGTGAGGTAGGGTCCTGCGTCCTCCCCCGTCCACCCTTTCCTGGGTCTCATCTACCCCCGCAGCATCCTCAAGCATGTGGGCATCAGACAGGCGTGATGTGAACCCTGCCTTTTGTACTTGTGGCTGGGTAAACTTGGGCATTCCTGAGACTGTTTCCTCCTCTGAAAAGGCTGGGTAGTCATGGTGCCACTTCAAGGTGTGGTTATGCAAGGCAGGGAGGGGCTCAGTGCCTGACTTGTGGGGACATCTGGACTGCAGGATCCTGACCCCCGATCCTCCCTCCAGCCTCGTCGTCCTCATCGCCCTCAACGCCCTCCTCTTTTACCGCCTGTGGTCCCTGGAGAGGACGGCCCACACCTTCGAGTCCTGGCACAGCCTGGCTCTGGCCAAGGGGTGAGTGGGGAGCATGAGGCCAGGAGGGGACCTGGACCACATCAGGGAGCCCAGGACCCTGAGACCCTGTGTTCCACAGCAAGTTCCCACAGACGGCCACAGAGTGGGCAGAGATTCTCGCCTTGCAGAAGCAGTTCCACAGCGTGGAGGTTCACAAGTGGAGGCAGATCCTGCGGGCCTCAGTGGAGCTCCTGGATGAGGTATGGGCAGCCGTGTGGGCCTGGGGACTTTGGGTTCAGATGTTTCCCCTCTCTTGGCCACTATTTCTTCCATTGTAAAGTGAGGAAGCCATTCCCATGCCCCACCTCTTGGGTTTGGTGGAAATGTCTGTGGAACAAAAGAAAAAAAATTAATTCACATCCTGATAAAATGTCTTTTAGGTATGGCTGGTTCCAGCTACTCAGCTATTAAGAATCCATCTCTTGACTCTGCTGTCCCCAGGGTTGGCTTTGTTTGAGTCATGTAGAGGACAGGACTCATTTCCATTGGCAGTTGGAGTCACATGCCTGTCGTTCCTGAACCAGTCACAGTATCCAGGGCCAGGCTCTGCTTGGTCCCCATTCCCTGCTATCCCCTTAGGGCTAAGGTTGGTCTGTAGGTAAGAGACTAGTTCTCCACAGGGCACTGGAGTCTCATATCCAAAAGTGGATTGATGTAGTCACCCTGTGTAGTTCCAGGGAGTATTTCTTCAGATGATTAGGTTCCAAGTTGGCTGTGTGATCTTTTGCAGTGACTGTCATGTGAGACTTGCCCACCTCTGCTGCATGTGGGACAGTAATTCACATCACCTCTTAGAAGTAGTAAGTGGACTAACTCTTGGGATATTGCTGAGCATAGACCACTTCATATATGTTTGCTGCTACTCCTGACCCCCCCCCCCCCAGCTGCTCCAGAGGATCCTGACCAAAGCAGATGTGGGGTACAGGGATGGGGCCCAAGATGGGGAGGGGATGAGAAAACAAGGAGAGACTGCCTTTGGCTGGGGACCTGAGGATATTAGAGCCCAGCTGCAGGTGTTGCTGAAAATCCTGTCTGGAGGGGCTGGGGCCGTGGCTCAGCAGTAGAGCACTTGTTTAGAATCTACCAGTGAGGGGCTGGGGGCATGGCTCAGCAGTAGAGCACTTGTTTGGAATCCACCAGTGAGGGGCTGGGGGCGTGGCTCAGTGGTAGAGCACTTGTCTAGAATCCACAGTGAGGGGCTGGGAGCGTGGCTCAGTGGTAGAGCACTTGTCTAGAATCCATAGTGAGGGGCTGGGGGCGTGGCTCAGTGGTTGAGCAGTTGTCTAGAATCTACCAGTGAGGGGCTGGGGGCGTGGCTCAGAGGTAGAGCATTTGTCTAGAATCCACAGTGAGGGGCTGGGGGCATGGTTCAGTGGTTGAGCAGTTGTCTAGACTCTACCAGTGAGGGGCTGGGGCCGTGGCTCAGCAGTAGAGCACTTGTCTAGAATCCACAGTGAGGGGCTGGGGGCGTGGCTCAGTGGTTGAGCAGTTGTCTAGAATCCTCCAGTGAGGGCTGGGGGTGTGGCTCAGTGGGTAGAGCACTTTCATCAGTAAGGGGCAGGGACACGGCTCAGCAGTAGTGGGCTTGCTTAACATGTACAAGGCCCTGATGTCCATCCCCAACACCACAAAATAAATAAACAAATCCCATTTCTGAGGCCCTTCCATAATGCAGAGGCTCGTTTTTAGAGGGGTTCATTGAATTCTAAAACCAGGCATATGTCCACTGGAAAGAGCATGCAGGCTGGTTGGGGAGAGAGAACTGAGGCTGGGGCACTCAAGAGAGTGGAGCAGTGCTCTGCCATCCTGAGTTAAGTGTTGATTATTTCACTCCCCCTCAAATTGCCATTACATTTGAGGGATAAGGGGAGGGGCACTTGGCAGCTGTGGGCTTTCCGCATGCTCACTCTGACTGACCTGTCTTCCTGCGTAGAACCCTTTCGCCAGCCTGACAGCAGGACGTTCTTGTTCATTACAGACCTTAACCTTACCGCAACCAAAGTCTGTGGCAGACACAAAGGAGGGGTAACAGTTATTTTCTCATTGCCGTAACAGAATATTTGCTACAAGTAGTGAAAGGGGGCTTAAAAATTCATCATGTCATGGTGGTGGCTGAGTCCAGTCGCTGGCAGCTTGTGCTGTCTTGTTCACACTGGTCGTTAGCTAGACTATTTCTCAAAGGTCCTCCCTTTGAGACCTCCCAAAACAGCGTCACCAGCTGGACACCAAGTGTTCAGACACATGAGCCTGTGGGAGACACTTCACATTCAAACCTTGCAAGGAGGAGAGGTAATTGTGGTAGGGGAGGCCAGCAGAGAGGGTTTGGCTGTGGACATGAGGCCAAGGCTGCTCACAATCCAGCAGACTATGAAGCCAGACTGGGCGGTGTAACCCTTAAAGCCCCCACCCAGTGACCTACTTCTGCCAGCCAAGCCTCCTTCCACCTCCTCAAGGTTCCACCCAAAATAGTGCCAACAGCTGGGGAACAACATTCAGCACACGAGCCTATGTGTTGGGGGAGATGTCAGATTCAAATCATAGTGTCTTGTTCCCATTGTATGGAGAGGGAGGAGGTGTGCGGCATGCCTAGGACACAGGTAGTGTGCACTGCAAGTTTAATGCAGGTCCGATCTAGTGTCTCCTAAGTCCCTGGCAGAAATCCTCTGAAGCAGGGGTATGCGCAGAGACCAGGGCAGGGTAGGGATTTGCCCACAATCACTTGGTAATAGAGTTAAGATTTGAACCCAGACCTTTTGGGTTCCAGACTCGTATTTGGGGAAATGAAGAGGAGGTGGGGGAAACATTAATGTACTTGGAAGGACCGTGGGAGTGGCACTGCTCACTCCATCCTGCTCGTCTCCTCCCGGCAGATGAAATTCTCACTGGAGAAGCTCCACCAAGGAATTACCATCCCAGAACCTCCCTTTGATACCCAGCCACAGTCTGATGACAGCTTCTCCTGAGGATCCCTGACCACAAAGCTGACCCCCCCCAAATGGACAGAAGGACACACGGAACTCCGGCGGCCACTGCTGGCACGGTGTGAGCGCCAGGAACCTCCTGCCCACCCCTCCTGGTGGCATGGCCAGGAGCCCACAGACCTGAGGACCATAGAACCAAGATGCACTTTAGACCAGCGTGTGGGAGTCTAGCCACCACCGCCTGCTTGGCCAGGAAGCTGGCCTGGTCTTTGGCAGGCTCCCCCACACTAACTTATTTTGCTTGACTGGGGTTGTGGGGGGCACCTCCTGGGGTGCCCGAGACCCTTAGCTCTGAGTTTAATGTATTATATTTATTTGGGGCAGACAGCCCCAATAAAGGGTTGGAAATGGATGTGGCTGTGGTCCTGGGAACTGGAGAGGGCTGCCTGGCGCACTCAGATCCCATGTGATGGGGACCAGGTGGTTGACCATTTTCTGCAGCTGTGAACACTTGGAGCCTCCCCTCTCCCCAATCTTACACCATCCCTGCCTCATCAAAGTCCTGAGCATCAGCCTTGGAAGCCTGTGTCAGCTCCTGTCAGCAGCTGTGTGACCTGGAGCAGGTCAACACTGGGGACCACTGTGCCACCTTGCAGAGAATCGAGAGGTTAAAAATATGTGGCTTTTTTTTTTTTTTTTTGTACTACTAAGGGATTGAACCCATGGCCTTGCACATGGTAGGCAAGACCTTCACTACTCAGATATAACCCTAGTCCTTTATTTTTTTTTTTAAGACTTATTTATCTATTTATTTATTTGTGGTTTTTCGAGGTAGGGTCTCACTCTAGCTCATGCTGACCTGGAATTCACTATGTAGTCTCTCAGGGTGGCCTTGAATTTATGGCAATCCTCCTACCTCTGCCTCCCAAGTGCTGGGATTAAAGGCGTGCACCACCACACCTGGCTAAGATTTATTCTTATTTATTTATTAGAGACAGAGAGAGGGAGAGAGAGAATAGGTGCACTGCAACTGAACTCCAGATGCATGCACCACCATGTGCATCTGGCTTACGTGGGACCGAGAGAATTGAACCTGGGTCCTTGTGCTTCATAGGCATGCGCCTTAACCACTAAGCCATCTCTGTAGCCTCCCAGTCCTTTATTTTGAGACAGGGTCTTTCTAAGCTCCCCAGACTGGCCTTGAACTTCTGATCCTCCTGCCTCAGCCTCCGAGTAACTGGAATGACAAGCCTTCACCACCAGATCTAATGTGTGGCTCCTTCTATCAGGCCCTGGCACAGAGTGAGCAGAAACAGTTATACTTACGGCAGAAGAATTGAGAGGAAAATGTCCCGTCGGAAGTGCCAAAAATGTGCCAAGCTCTGATGTTCATTTTATTCCATAACAAAGTCACATACTGAGGCCATCCAGCAGGGAGGATGCTCACCCCCCCCCCACTGGCCCCTCCCATTGCCTGCCCAAGTGAGTTGCTTAAGCACCTGATGGGCAGGTGAGGCAGCATCCCTAGTGCAGGTAGATCCCACATCTGTCTCCCTGAAGCCCTGTGCCGTGGCCAGACTGAGATGGGTCCTTAGAGACCTTTGATGGGTCACATGCCAGGTTGGGGACTGGAAAGATTGGATTACAGAGGGAAAGGCCAGAGCCAGCCCCTCCTTTCCACCAGCTGTATGCTCACAGCCAGTTACTTTGCATCTCAGTTTCTCTTACCTGTAAAATGGGCATTCAGCTAATACTTTTCTTTTGGAAGTAGTGTCTTTTTCTCCTCCAGGCTGACTTGGAATTCACTATGCATTCTCAGGGTGGCCTCAAATTCATGGCAATCCTCCTTTCTCTACCTCCTGAGTGCTGGGATTAAAGGCATGTGCCACTATGCCCAGTGCCAGATCACACTTTGGATGAAAAATGAGAGCAGGGTGTGGTGGCACATGCCTTTAATCTCAGGGAGGCAGAGGTAGGAGGATCGCCCTGAGTTCAAGGCCACCCCGAGACTATATAATGAGTTCCAGGTAGGCCTGGATTAGAGCAAGACCCTACCTTGAACCCCCCTCCCCCAAATGTGAGTTGATACTAGTAACTACTTCATGGAGGTACGTGTAGGACTGCAGGACCCCCTGCAGTCATTGCTAAGACCTACCCTCCCTGTGTCACCTGCTGTCCCCCACCAGGGCAAGAGCCAACCAGAACAGCAAGTGGGTTATTTTCTGCGTGGGGAATTTCACAGCTCAGGAGGTACTGGCGTAAAAGCCTAGACCACAAAGGTGTCCAGTGTCCATGGCTCCCTGCCACTCTGCCCTGGACCTGTCCCATGCTCTGGCTTCTCTTGCCCCAGGGGGAACTCTGGGACCTTTTCTCAACCAGAACTAGAAGCCAGGACGTGGCCAGTGGTCATCCCTACCGCAGTTCCCTGCCACCCTGGTCCTCATGGCACAGAACCCTCCTCCACCTCCTCTCCTCCTTTTGACAGAATCTACTGAGTCCAGCCTACCCACCTGTGAAGTGGGTTCAGTGAACCAAAGGTCCTAATAGCATTGCGGTTTATTTCTCTATCTAAAAACTTGTGGAGTACCTGGGATACCAGGCAGAGCTCAAGGTGGGGGACAGGGTGATGCACCAGGACTGTGTCCTCACCCTGGGAGATCTTATATTTAATGTTCGGGAGCACAGGCAGTGAATGGTAAAACTATATAAAAGAATATAAACCAGGTGTGATGGTGCACACTTGTAAACTCATTTACTTTGGAGGCTAGAAGGCCAAAGGACAGCCAGCCGGAGTTGTGCAGCACAGACTACAAAGTGAGGCCAGGACCTGCCTCGAAAAATGAAAAATCCCATTAGCCAGGTGTGGTAGCACACAGCTTTAATCCCAGCACTTGGAGTCAGAGGTAGGAGGATTGCTGTGAGCACAAGGCCACCCTGAGACTACAGAGTGAATTCCAGATCAGCCTGGACTAGAGGGAGACCCTATCTCGAAAAAACAAACAAACAAAAACATTAACGTTAGGTAGCAATAAGTGAAATAAGGCGAAGGTGACGCGGGAGCCACCTTCAGGGAGGGGGGTCGGTACTTTGGTCACCTGGAGAAAATGGGGGAGGGGGCTTGGGCCGAGGAGGAAGTGGGGCAAAGGCCCTGGGGCAGGGATGAGTTCCGGTCCTGAGGGAAGGGGGGGCCTGGAGTGGGAAGGGAGAGGAGTAGATGACGTCAGAGTAGTGGGTCTCAGGAATAGCTCTTCGGAAACCTGGCACCTCCAACTCCCAGAGCAGTTTCTGGCTGACTGGCTGGTCTGCTGGGTCCCCTTTCTGCTTGGGTGGGGTCTGGATTACGGATAGTCCTCGCCCGACCCCTCCACCCTGCCGGCAGGCCCCCTTGTGTCCCTGCCCAGGGGCCTCCAAGTGGAGCTGTCCCTTGGGTGTTCAAACTCCTAAGGAAACCCATCTGCCCTGGAAGTCCTCTTGGGTGTCTAGGGGTGACCTTCCTCAGACTGAAACCTTTCTCAGATGAAAGAGTCCTCCCGAGGTCGGAGTCACCCCGACCCCCTGCACCGCACGGGCGCGCCGAAGCCACCGGGTCCCTGCGCCACGGGAGAGGCCAGTGCGGGACGCCTCCGGGGCCGCTGCGGCAAAGGCTGGGCGGCCGCGCCCTCCCCCCGCGGTGATTCATCCCGCCCCCTCCTCCCTCCCCCGTCCTCCCTCCCGGGCCGCCGCCGCTGCAGTGCGCAGGAGTCCGCGGTCCGCGCCCAGCTCGAGCCCGAGCGCAGCCGAC
The DNA here is from genome assembly GCA_036346955.1 of Dipus sagitta. Lineage (NCBI taxonomy): Eukaryota > Metazoa > Chordata > Mammalia > Rodentia > Dipodidae > Dipus > Dipus sagitta. The sequence goes on along the minus strand of CM070775.1, from coordinate 2,035,745 downwards.
GCCGCGGCCGGAGCCGGAGCGGGCCGGGGCTGCCGCGGCCGGCGGATGCGCGCCGCTCCGCGCCCCAGCGCAGCAGCCCGAGCCGCGGCCGCCGCCCTCGCGGCGGGGATGCCCGCTCGCCGGGCCCCGGGGCTGGGCCCCCGGCGGTAACCGGAGCGGGGGGGCCGGGCCCCCCCTCCCAGCCGCAGCTGCTGCGCCCGCGCGCGCCGGGGCCAGTCGTCGCCGGGCCCGCCGCCTGTCGCCGCGCTCGTCCTCCCCGCCGCCCGGCGCGGCCATGGGGACGCTGCTGGCCCTCGTGGTGGGCGCGGCGCTGGGTGAGTGCGCTCAGGGTGACCCCCACCCGGACCCCGGCCCTGGCCCCTCCGGGTCACCTACGGGAAGTTATGCGCGCGGGGCCGGGGACGGGGTGGAGGCTGGGGGGGGGGTCCCCAGAGCTCGCGGGAGGCCGCTTGGCACCGCGTCGCGGCCGCGGGCGCCGGGCCGGGGTCGAGGAGACGCGGAGTCAGCAGCTCGCGGAGCCCCGCAGGCTGCAATGTGACACCCAGAGCCGCGCGAGGGGTGGGGGAAGGACCGAGTCACTGCGAGAGATGGAGCCGGGAGGGAGGACTGAGGGACAGGGGTTCTCTTGGGTGCTCCGGGGGCAAACTGGGGGTGTCAGGGTGAAAAGGGAGGCTGAGGCTAGGGGAGGGACTGGAGAGAAGAGATAGGAGAGCAGGAAGGAGGGACCGAGAAACTTGGGAGAAGCTAGGAAGATGGAGAGACCTTGAAGGGAAGGAGATGTAGAGGTGGCCCTAGGGAGCACAGAATGCGTGTCAGAGAGAATTTTTCAAATGTGATGGTGAGGAGGAGTGTAAAGATGGAAAGAGAGGGACTCTGAGCCTGGAAAGAGGACACAAAGTTGCAGGACCTTTACAGATACCCCCCAAGAGAAATGAAAATAGAGGAGACTGACACAGCAGCAGGGGAGGTAGATCAGAATCGCCAAGGACTGAGAGATTTGGGGACAGGAAAAGGCCCAGAGCTGGGGAAGGCAGGGAGGCGGCAGGTAGGGACGTGAAGGAGGGTCCCACAAAGCCGGAAATCCAGTGCCCATGCAAAGGCCATGGGGCAGCAAAGAGCTTTTAGAAAAGGGACAGAGTGGAGGTCTGCCGGTGAGGGAGCTTTGAGAGAAGGGAGCAGCAGACAAGAGAAGTTGGGAAGGGGATGGGTGATTCAAGGGCTTGCGGAAGGAGAAAGCAAGGCGGGAGTGGAGCCACCCTTCCCCACCCCGACCCCCAGCCTTCCCTTCTGTCAACCCGTGGCCAGCCTTGCCGACCAGTTTCATGATGGAAATGATTGTCACTCCAACCTTCTAAAGCAGCCGGAACTTTTTTTTTTTTTTTTTTTTTTGGCTTTTTTGTTTTTTCACTCTGTCTCAGGCTGACCTGGAATTCACTGTGGAGTCTCAGGGTGGCCCCGAACTCATGGTGATCCTCCTACCTCTGCCTCCTGAGTGCTGGGATTAAAGGTGTGCGCATGCGCCACCACGCCCGCCAGCTGGAACTTTGGTGCCTTGCCGCTACCTAGCGTTTAGCACCTTGGGTGGTTGACCTTTGGGTAGTAAAGACTGAGTTACTCTCCCGGGGACTCCTCTGTCCATATGCTGGGAACAAAGCGATCATCGCTTCTGTCTAACAGAGAAGGAAACAGAGGCTCCAGTGACTTGCCAAGGTCACACAGGAGCCAGAGGCAGGGCTGGGCTTGGTGTTGACTGCCCATCGTGATGAGAATGGAAGGGAAACAGATGGTTTCCGCCTGACCTGAGTGCCTGTGTCCACAGTGTCCTCAGCCTGGGGGGGCTGCGTGGAGGTGGACTCGGAGACCGAGGCCGTGTATGGGATGACCTTCAAAATTCTATGCATCTCATGCAAGCGGCGCAGTGAGACCAGCGCAGAAACTTTCACGGAGTGGACGTTCCGTCAGAAGGGGACAGAGGAGTTTGTCAAGGTATGTGGGTGCATGGCACTAGGACAACTGCATGGAGCTGGGGTACTGGACCTCAAGATTGTTTGCTTGCTTGTTTGATTTTTGCCTTTGGTGTTTTTGAGAAAGTCTTACTACTACCTGGCTCAGTGTGGCCTCTAGTGCCCCTCCTGGGATTGCAGGTGAGCCCTGCTCTGCTCCGCTGGCTGGCTTGCTTAGCAATCATGAATGTGGCTATGCTCGATGGCCTAGATTCAAATTCCCTCCCCACTGCTGGTGATCTTGGGAAAGTCACTGAGCCTCTCAGCCTCTATTTCCAGTTCTGTGGAGTTGGTAGTGGGGTGGGATGCTCTACTCCCCTAGGTTTGTGTGAGGGTTGAATGGCCCATGGCTGGAAGGGAATGAATTTCACTGGAATTAGTAGGCACTAGCAAAAATGCCTCTCAGTCATAGAGCAAAAACACTCCATGTGTATTTTAATTGCCTACGTTGGGGGCACCATCAGCTCTCTTAGCACTTGCTTTAGGCTTTGGGTCTTGTGTGGACAGCAGCTGAGGCTGGGCTGACCTGTCTTTGGCTTTACGAATGTGTCTGGTGGTTGGAGAAGCTCAGAGAATGAGGGGCTTCAGAGGCTGAAATGTGTCTGATGGCTGGGGGTGAAGCTCAGAGAATGAGGGGCTTCAGAGGCTAGGTGGGGTTTTGGTGGGTGACTGAGGAAATGTGTGTCTCAGGGTTGAGGGCAAGCAAGGTGTATGATGGGTCCCAAGTGAGATCCCAAGCCACTTTTGCTCTTCCTGTGTCAGTTCAAGATGTCCAGAGGCTGGGGACGTGGCTCAGTGGTAGAGCACTTGTCTAGAATCCACAGTGAGGGGCTGGGGGCGTGGCTCAGTGGTAGAGCACTTGTCTAGAATCCACAGTGAGGGGCTGTGGGCGTGGCTCAGTGGTAGAGCACTTGTCTAGAATCCACCAGTGAGGGGCTGGGGGCGTGGCTCAGTGGTAGAGCACTTGTCTAGAGTCCACAGTGAGGGGCTGGGGACGTGGCTCAGTGGTAGAGCACTTGTCTAGAATCCACCAGTGAGGGGCTGGGGGCGTGGCTCAGTGGTAGAGCCCTTACCTAGCTCGCATAAGGCCTTGGGGTTCCAATTCCATCACCACAAAAATATGAAATACAAGATGTTGAGCCCACATCTGTTTCTGGGTGGGTCAGAACAGGACAGGAGACAGATTACTTTATCATGTGTGGAGGAGACAGGCCCAGACAGTGATCTGTACCCCACTCATCCCTGGTGACCCTAAGATCTTGCGCTACGAGAACGAGGTGCTGCAGCTGGAGGAGGATGAGCGCTTTGAGGGCCGGGTGGTGTGGAATGGCAGCCGGGGTACCAAGGACCTGCAGGACCTGTCCATCTTCATCACCAACGTCACCTACAACCACTCTGGTGACTATGAATGCCACGTCTACCGCCTCCTCTTCTTTGATAATTACGAGCACAACACCAGCGTTGTCAAGAAAATCCACCTGGAGGTGGTGGACAAAGGTGAGTCAGGCTGTGTCATCCTCTCATCCTCCAACAAGCCAGATGGAGGGACAGATGGCAAGAAGGGGACCGGCTGGCCCCACAGTGGAACCCGCCAACTGTTGGCAGCAGTAGGGGTGCATCACCCCCCTCCCTTCCTTCCTAAGCCCACAGAGAGGTAGGAGTAGGCCTTTCCCAGTGGATGTGTGGGTGTCAAGCTCAGGTCCCTAACCTGTGCCGTGTAATCTGTTGCAAGTGTCTTCCTGTCTCTAAGCCCCGGGATTGTCCAGAAGGGATCGGGCTGTTAATACAGTCTGTGGTGTGGAGTATCTTCTGAGCCACTGAGTATCCTCGGTGTTCCAAGGATGTCACATGACGCTGACTGCATCTGGCAAGTGCTGGGCTCACAGCAGAGTCTAGCTGGTGGTGGCTAAAGTGCCAATTGTTTAGTGCTCTTAGTCTTGCCTCCCTCTGTCCTGGTGAAGTGTGTTACCCACAGCTGAGCACCTTGAATTCATTCCACCATGCCCTCTAACCCCTAGGCATTCTTGTTGGCCTCGGCAGACCCTAGTGGGCCCAAGAGTTACTTCTTTCTTAATTAATTAATTAGAGAGAGAAAAGGAGGCAGAGAGAAAGAAAGGAAGAGCGCACTAGGGCCCCTAGCTGCTGCAAACGAACTCTAGATACATGCACCACCTTGTGCATCTGGGCTTTCGTGGGTCCTGGGGAATCGAACCTGGGTCCTTAGGCTTCGCAGGCAAGTGCCATAACTGCTAAGCCATCTCTCCAGCCCCTCCAAGAGTTATTTCTGACAAGCTCTTACATGAGGCCATGGCTGTAGGCCTGTGGCCATGATGGGAGCATGTTCCTTTTTATTTTGGAGACAGTGTTGCTTTGTAGCCCAGGCTAGCTTCAAGCTCATGATCTTTCTGCTTCTGCCTTGGAAGTGCTGGGATTCCAGATGCGTTCCACCACATCTGGCTAGACCATCTTCTGATCAGCATCAGTCAGAATTTTCCAGAGCCCTGTGGTCCATTGCCTTAGAAAGGTAGGGAGCATCTGGAGGCAATAAGTGCTGTGGAAGCAGATCCCTCTGGATCCACAGCACACATCCCCTGCCACCCTTCGGCCTTTCTTGAAGTCCCTCACTGAACCCTCCCACCCACCTCTGGGGAAGCCTCTTTACTCTTTCCATTTCATAGGCAGGAACCTGAGGCTCAGGGAGGGAAGAACACAGGTCAAGGTGCCCTTTCTGAGGCCTGGTTTTGAACCCAGCCCCACCTGGGTGCCAGCTGGTTCTGGTTTTGGCCTGAGTCACTGCACTGTCACCTAGAGCCTGTGGATCTCCTTATAATTAGTGTTTTTACATTTCTTACCAAAATGGCACAGTAGGAAGCAAGAGAGAGGTGCATCTGAGGCTCACCATGCCGGGTGGCAGTAGACCTAGAAAGTGGAACACAGCAGAGCTGTTGTTACAAAGATTCCTCGGTGCCGGCAGTCACAGAGCCTGGCTTATTCCTCTTTCACCAGCCCATCCCGAGGACAGAGGAAGAAGGTAGGAGGCTCGGGGCACTGTCCCATCCCTCCATCCCTGCCTTAGGATGGGTCCCTGTGACTGCTGAGCCTGACTCTGAATCACAAGGTGACAGCATGGAGCCTCCCAGAGCCTGTGTGGGTAGCAGTGATCACCAGAGTGCACTGCTCTTCCTGTTGTCTTCCCAAAGCTTTCCAGCACAATCTACCATGTTCTAGCATTTTCTATCTACCCTATTAAAGTATTGCTTTTTAATTTTTTTGGGGGGGGGTTCGAGGTAGGGTCTCACTTTAGCCCAGGCTGACCTGGAATTCACTATGTAGTCTCAGAGTGGCCTCAAACTCAAGGCGATCCTCCTACCTCTGCCTCCTGAGTGCTGGGATTAAAGGCATGCACCACACCCAGCACTTTTAAAATATTTTATTTACTTATTTGAGAGATAGAATGAGCACACCAGGGCCTCTAGCCGCTTAGACGCATGCGTCACCTTGTGCATCTGGTTTTGCGTGGGTACTGATGGAACCTGGGTCCTTAGGTTTTGCAGACAAGCGCTTTAACCACTGAGCCATCTCTCTAGTCCATTGCTTTTTTTAAAAATTTAACATTGTCCACCATAGTATAATAATCTGTTATTGGCTTATTTATTACTTTCTCTTATTTGTTTCCTTATGTATGTTTTGAGTCAGGTTTTCATCAAGTCACCCAGGCTGACCTCAAACCTGAATTCCTCCTGCCTCAGCCTCTTGAGTGCTGAAATTGCAGATGTGCACCACCATGCCCGTGAGACTAGAGTGTTTTCATTATGACTTATAACACCATCGTATTTTTCACTACCCAAGATGTTACTGTATTACTTATTTTGGGTTGTGTGGTGTATGCACATGTGTGTGTGGATGTGTGCACCCTATGCTATGCTCACTAGCTGATTCTCACTGAGGTTCCCCCATCACTCATTGGTGGTACCCCGCACACTGGTGCCCCCTGAGATGAACCAAGTCATCCGGAGGTGTGGCGACTAGGGTGAGAATGCCTCTGACCCAAGAGAGATGTGGACTGCGGTAGGGAAGAGTAGGGTGGAGGTCACCGGCCGCGATGAGGCAGGGCAGATGGGGATCAGAGGCGATAGTAGGCACGGAGTCGCAAATGTGAGCCCAGAGTGTTTGGGCAGCCTGTGCGGCTGGCAGGCAGAATCTTTGGGTCCTGGTGGGTTTTCCTTTTATTTTGTTTTGTTTTATTGAGGTAGGGTCTCTCTCTAGCTCAGGCTGACCTAGAATTCACTTTGTAGCCCAGGCTGGCCTTGTACTCAGGACAATTCTCCTATCTCAGCCTCCTGAGTGCTGGGATTACAGGTATGAACCATCGTGCCTTGTTTTACTACCCTGAATACACCTGGACTCGTCTGATCTAGCTCAGAAGTTTCCTAGTGTTTAATGAAATCAAAGTGTGGGGCCAGGCTTGGTGATGCAAGCCTTTAATCCCAGCACTCAGGAGGCAGAGGTAGGAGGATCGCTGTGAGTTCAAGGCCACCCTGAGACTACATAGTGAATTCCAGGTCAGCCTGAGTTAGAGTGAGACCCTGCCAAAAAAGAAAGAAAGAAATCAAAATGTGGGCTGGAGAAATGGCTTAGTGGTTAAGGCACTTGCCTGCAAAGCCAAAGGAGCCAGGTTCGATTCCCCAGGACCCATGTAAGCCAGCTGCACAAGGGGGCGCATGCATCTGGAGGTCGTTTGCAGTGGCTGGAAGCCCTGGTGTGCCCATTATCTCTCTCTCTCTTAAATAAAGAAAAATAAAATATTTAGGGGAAAAAAAGAAATCAAAGTGTGATAGTACAGGACTGTCATTTCAGTTGCTTTAGATTCTAAGGCAGAAGGATCACAGGTTCCAGGCTACCTAGGCTACCGAGCAAATTCAAGGCCAGCCTGCCTTGGCAATTTAGTAAACTTTATCTTAAAATATATTTAAAAACAAACCGGGCATGGTGGCACATGCCTTTAATCCCAGCACTTGGGAGGTAGAGGTAGGTGGATCACCGTGAGTTCAAGACTAGCTTGAGACTACATAGTGAATTCCAGGTCAACCTGGGTTAGAGTGAGACCCTACCTCAAAAAAAAAAAAAAAAAAAAAGTAAAAACAGGGCAGGGGATTTAGCTCAGTGGTAGTATAAATGTGTGAGACTTTGGGGTCATCCCTAAAACCACCCCCAAAAGGCCAAAGTCCCTTCAACATGGCGTCATTGACTCTTTGTGACCTTGTGAGGTACCCCCTGCCTCAGCTCATCTGAGAAGTGGGAACCCCAGAAGCCCCTACTCCTGAGATACCCCCACAGGTTAGAGAGCACTGCCCTCACATCATGACCACGACCCACGCGGACCTTGCAGTTTCATCAAACGGGATACAGCTCAGGCCTGCAGACGGTTACACCTGGGTCGAGTTCTGCCCTCTCCTGGCCCAATATCGACTGTGTATCTTTGGCCCAGCACCTATCCATCTCTGAGCCTCCACGTCCTTGTTTGGAAAATGGGCTACCCATATAAAAGTAGAACAAACCGTGTATGGTACCCCACCATTTGTGAGGTGGAGGCAGGAGGATTGCAAGTTCAAGGCCATCATAGAGCCTGGTAGAGAGCAGGCTGTCAATTCTGTTAGCGATGTCTGCTGAATGCATAAGCAAGCGAGCAAGCGCTGGACCCTGAGCCTGCTCTTCTTGCAGGAAAGCCAGGGAGAGCCTCCAGTCTGGCGCCATCCCTCCCTGAGGCCCGGAAAGCACGAAAGCCCCATGGGCGTCTGCACAGGATGGTGACCACTTGATGCTCACAGGGAGGAAGCCCACCCCGGGGCTTGCCTCAAGGGAGATGAGATCCTAGCCGCCAAAGGGGACAGGGATGTGGGATGGACATCAGCCAAATCCGGTCAACGATGCGCCAAAGTGCCCTTCTCCTCTGGTCCCCTGGCTGGATGCTCTCCCTTTACAGTTTAAATTTAGGCCCCGTGAGAGGAAGCTAGGGATGTGGGCCAGCGCTGCGGAAAGCATGTGGCTGCATAGAAAGACAGCCAGCTCTCCACCAGTGCTGACTGCTGCCTCGTCCAACTCAGGGTGTGCAGCCTCGTTTTACACAGGGGCTCAGAGAGGGTAGACTCATTGGCCCAGCTAATAAGGCCAAGCCAGTTCAAACCCCAGCAGTGAGCCCAGAATCCCTACTTGTAACCTTTTGCTGTGTGGGCCTCAGTTACAATGTAACAGGAAGAAACATCTGTTGAGTGCACTTGACAGGTCCCAGTTATCAAGTTTCTGTGATTGGAGAAGCGGAAGTCTGGAGTAATGAGTCCCTTTCCCAAGGTCACACAGCTGGCAAGTGACAGAGCCAGAATATGAACCCAAGCCTTTTGGTTTCAGAGTTATAACTGGTAGGCACTGTGACCAGCACCCTCCTGAATGTCACAGGTGTGACGTCAGATTGCAGAGAGGCAGGTTGAAGGTGAACTCTCACCTGTCTGAGGCTTATCGTTGCTATCAGAGTAACAATGAGTACTCTGGGGAACCAGCATGATTGTCAGGCGCCCAGGTTCACACAGCAAGCATGCTGCCCACTGGGGGTCACTGTGTTGCCTGAGCTCGGGCTTCAGCCTTAGCCTTGCCGTGTCCCTGCAGCCAACAGAGACATGGCGTCCATCGTGTCTGAGATCATGATGTATGTGCTCATTGTGGTGTTGACCATATGGCTTGTGGCGGAGATGGTCTACTGCTACAAGAAGATTGCCGCCGCCACGGAGGCTGCTGCGCAAGAGAATGCGTGAGTCCTGCCACTCCAGACCTCCCGGGTGTGTGGGGGACACCCGGGCTGGCATCAGTCACAGCAGCTATGTCAGGATGGTGCAAAGAATAAAGAACTCCAGGAAGGCTGAGTGGCTTTCCCAAGACCACACAGCTGGCAGCTAGTAAAGCCTTGGTTTGAACTGAGCCTTTTAGTTGCCGAGTTATAGCTTGTAGGTAGTGCGCCTCGCAAGCCTCCTGAATGTCACAGAGGTGTCCTTAAGTTACACAGGAAGGCAGGATGATCCTTAGGCCTCATACTCACCCAGACTCAGCTAGGAGTCCAGCCCACAGCCCCCTCCGGGCTCTAACTCAGTAGCTCTGTCAGAGAGAGAGAGAGACAGAGACCCCAGTCTACCCCCTTCTGAGATTTGGGCCAAACTAATTATGGGGGGTCACTGTACACCCTACCTTTCCCATCACAGCTCGGAATACCTGGCCATCACATCTGAGAGCAAAGAAAACTGTACGGGTGTCCAAGTGGCTGAATAGCAATGGTAAGGCCAGTGGACAGGGGCTTAGGACTGGAGGGAGAGGATAAAGGACTAGACCCCTCAGTTCCCATCTCTTCCTCCCTTTTAGGCCCTGGGCTCCGCCCCTAGGAAGAGCCAGCCCTAACGGGTAACCTCCCCCTTGGTGGGGATTGGGGATCGGCCAGCCCCAGCCTCAGAGTCCTGCAAAGGAGCCACTGGGGTGGGAAGGGGCGGGGACTCGGCTCCCACCCTTACCCACCTCTTCCTCCTGCCCCTTCGCCCTCCCGCCGCCATGCATGATGGGTGAAGCAATACAGCCGCCCCACCTCTGCTTATGCTGCCTGTTTGGGGAGGGGCGGTGAGGCGGGGGCAGGGCCCGCACCCCTTCTTTTTGCTGATTTGCACACATTGGCCGCTTCCCATGCGCACTGCTGGGCCAGCCAGCCCCGCCCCTGCCCAGTGGGGCTAACAAGGGGCAGGGATAGGGACAGTCCTGGGCAGGGGGTTCTGGGCCTCATCTGCCCTCTGCTTCCTCTGGCTGGACCTGGGATCCCCTCCCTGCGATGCCATCTTGCCCTGGCCCACCCGCCCTCTCTCACCAGCCTTCGATTGTGGTCACTTGGGATGGGGCCTCTGTGGCCTCACCTCTCTTTACAGAAGTAGTTTTGTTCATGAAATAAAGATTCTTGGACTTGACTCACTCTTCTCTCCTGAGCATCCTTAACCCCCTGGGCAGCTCGTTTCTTGGGTACCCTCCCTCCCAGCAGGAAGCAAGCCTCCAGCACAGTCAGGGTAGGAGGGTGCAGGTGAACCCATTTAGTGCTTGATTAACGTTGGGATTCTCAGGTCAGCGGGTGGGAGGAGCTAAGACGAGCCCAAAAGGTGGCTGCGGGCCTGGGGTCTGTGGGGACAACAGAACAGATACTAGGGTTCTGTGGATTTGCTGAACTCCTAGCTCTGGGGACGGAGGCGGGGGAGGTGAGGAGAGAGGGAAAGAGGGACAGAAAGACAGAGACACGAAGAGAAGTAGAAACAGGCAGAGAAAGGAGAGAGAAAGAGACCAGAGAGAGAGGAAAGGAGAACGGAGAGGATCCAGTGTGCAGGCTAAACCGGTGTGTCCACCATTGGGTGTGCTTGTGGCTGTAGGAGGAACGGGACGGGTGCAGAGGGCGCACGGGGCGAGCAGGTGGGGACGGCCGCAGTCTGTGCCAGTGCCTAGTGGCCGATAGCCTCCAGAGCTTGTCTGGTGTGTGTTTGGCCCAGGGGTCTGACGTGGATGGCTCTTGGCCACTGGAGGGACAGGGTGTATCCGCTTTTGGCCACTTCCGGCCACTTGGCTTGGGCCTGGGCACTCAGTGTCGTCTTTACTGGGCCAACCCTCACCATCCCCCTACGAGGACTTTCCGGGCTCCAGAGGTCAGGGCGGCAGGCAGCTCTGCCAAAACAAACCAGCCCCCGTGACTTGTGGGAAAGCGGCTGGGGGAGGGGGTGGGGAGGCAGAGCTGATGGGACAGGGGCTGCGCCACTGGCTGGGGACAAGGGAAGGGGCTGAGGGACATGGGGTCCGCAGATTGGACAGGGTCAACGGAGGGTCGGGGCTGTGACTGGGACCGGAGTGGGAGACTACATGGCAATGTCCGGCGGACACGGGACAGTCAGAAACGTCCATCTCCCCCTTCAGTTTGAGTCTCCATCCTTCAGGCCTCCAAGCGGGCGCCCCTCAGCTGTCACAGGCACACCTGAGCCCCTGTGGCGGTGACAGGCCAGGCTGCTGGCTGGGCCTGCCTGGCCCAACCCCTGCCTGCCCGGCCCACCAGCCAGGTGGCCTCTGTCGCTGCCAGTCTCAGGGTCCGCCCCTCCCCGCCCCTTCCCGCCTCCTGCCCAGCCCCCTCCTCTTCAGGTGAGGCAGCCGGCCTAGCAGGCCCCACGCTGCTGGCCACCTCTGCCTCCCAGGCCACCCGCTGCTGTGGGGACACCATGCTCCGACTGAGGCCTGGAGACTGACCCCAAACTCGCGTCATCTCTGGCGGACCCAAGGGTAAGGCCCAGGATGTTGGTTTCTTCACCTCCAACAACCTGATACCCACCAGGCAATACAAGAGCTACCGGAGGACCCCAGAGGTGCTGCAGGCTGCTCTCCCTGCAGGCTCAGAGGTGGATTGGACGCCCCAGGTTTCTCCTCCCTTAAAGCCCCAAGGCCCCCAGGAGTCTAGCTCCCTACCCCCACCTTGCCAGACTCAGCCCTGACACTCCAGCGGTCTCCCTGGTGGCCGCTCACACACTGCCATCGTTGACCCCGGCCCAACCTCCACTGCATGCTCTGGCCGGGACCCAGGGCCTCCTACTCCCTGGATGGGCGCCTGGGACTGGGGGCGCCAGGACGGGGCTGGGCCCAGCTCCCCCTGTCTCCACAGGTCCCGCCCCAGCCCAGCAGGTCAACCTGGGAATCATTAACAAAAGTCCGTGACATGGCGGAGAAGGAGGGTGAGTACCCCTGTCCCTGAACCCTGACTTTGGGCCTGTCTGGGGCCCTTCTCCTGTGCTGTCTCCCCATAAAGCCCCCTTCGGCCTCCTGCCTTAGGGCCTTGTCCCAGACCTCTCCCCACCCCCTTCAAAGGCCTCCACTATCCAATCAACTATTAACCAGCTTTTCCATGGCTGGGCTTTCTTACTACCCCATATGACCTTCCTGGCACCTTGCCTCAGTTTCCCCTTATATCCCTGTGATTTCTAGGTTAACCTTGAACTTACCCTGTACTTGGGGCTGAGGTGGAAGATGTCCCTGTTGCTCTGTCATGGTTAAGGATATAGATTTAGGGTCAGACACATGGGCTAGTATTAAACTTCATTTTGCTATGTGATCTTGGGCAAATGACATCAAGCCTCTGGGCTTCATTCTCCCCATCCCTGGGGTCAAGTGTGGATGGATTCTACGAGTCCCTCAGTGAGATAGTCAGGAACATGGAACTTACAAAGCATAAGCCTGGGGCTCAGCCGTGACGTGTGTATCTCAAACTAGAGTTGCTATGACAGAGGTTGGTAGACATGGGACTCAGGGACGGGAGACCCCGACCGTTTCCACACATTCCTTCCACCTCTTGTGGGTGAAAGAGCAGAGGGAGGACTTTGGACTTGTCCCAGACGGATGGAGAGGGGAAAGACAGCAGAAAAACCGCTCTGGGGGTGACAAGAGAAAGTCCTGATGGAGTGGCTCACGTGAGCTGGAGCGGACTCCAAGTGGCAGCCCCCCGTCTTCTTTGTCTGCACTTCAGGACCAGCTGGTAGAGCCCATTGGCAGCCTCTTCTCTTGCCAGCCAGGCTGAGTACTGTCTGCCAGAAACCAGACTGAGTTCAGTCCTAGGCAATGGCACTTTCTAGCTGTGTGGCTCTTAACAAGGGATAGACAGAGCAGAGAGAGATGGAGAAAAGATAGTCACAGCACAGAGAGGGACAAAGAGAAGAGAGACAGAGCTGAGAGAGAGAGGAAAGAAGAGAGACAGAGGGCTGGAGAAATGGCTTGGTTAAGGCACTTGCCTGCAAAGCCTAAAGACCCAGGTTTGGTTCCTCAGAACCAACATAAGTCAGATGCACATGATGGTACATGAGTCTGGAGTTAGTTTGCAGTGGCTAGAGGCCCTGGCACGTGCATGCACGCTCTCTCTCTTTTTCTCTCTCTGTAATAAATATATAAAAAAAATAATATTAAAGAAGAGAGAGCCAGGCATGGTGGTGCGCGCCTTTAATCCCAGCACTTGGGAGGCAGAGGTAGGAGGATTGCCATGAGTTCGAGGCCACCCTGAGGCTACATAGTGAATTCCAGGTCAGCTTGGGCTAGAGCGAGACCCAACCTCAAAAAGAAAGAGAGAAGAGAGACAGAGAAAAGAGAGACAGGCAAGGCAGCTAACACTCTTTGGGCCTCCATTTCCTGTGCAAAAACTGGAGATGGTCACATGAGGGTTTAAGTGTGATGCTAGGTGGGAAGCACTGAGCCTGAGGGGTAGAAGCGATGAGCTCAGATGTCTGGCCTCCTGGGGTCTTAGGCTTGGCACAGAGAGCAAGTCAGACTCCAGATCAGCTGTGGTCCAGCGTAAACTCAGGCTCCCCTTCTCTTTGGACAGAGTGAGCAGAGGAAAGTCAGAGTGCAGGCCCCTCCAGACCATTTCTTTCCTGTTGATGATTGAAGGGAGGGCTGAGGCCTGAGTGAGTGATGTAGGAGAGAAAAGCAGAGACTGCCCAGATGGACAGCAATGGCTCTGGCTACAACCAAGACACAGGACAGACTCCCTCCCAGCAGAAGGGTGGCTATGGCAGCTGCTCACTGGGTGTCCCACACTGACTGACCACTTGTACCTCTTTTTCTTTTTCATTTTTTTTCTTTTTCTTTTTGTTTTTTCAAGGTAGGGCTTCACTCTAGTTCAGGCTGACCTGGAATTCACTATGTAATCTAGGGTGGCCTCGAACTCATGGCAATCCTCCTACCTCTGCCTTCCAAGTGCTGGGATTAAAGGCGTGCACCACCACGCCCATCTCGCTTGTACCTCTTTAATATCCTGTGCTCAGCTATGATTGGGAGGATGTCTTCATTAACTGTGGCAAGGTTTTAAGGGACTTGAAGGACAAGGTGGAGTAGGATGGGGCCATGAGGGGCTGCTGGTGTTGGTGCAGACGCACCCCAGGTTCCCAAGGTAGCCAGGCCCTTGGAATCCAAGATGGTGATGGCTGAGCTACAACTCAAAGGGTGAGCTAGGAAGAGGGAGGGCATGCCAGGCAGAGGGAAGACGGGGTGGGAGGCAAAGGGCCCAAGTGAAGAGTGCTGGTGTTTTCTGGAGTGAAGCTGGACAGGGACCGGGAGGGAGGTGACTGTTGAAGCTGGACCCAGTTCTGTCTGTGGGACTTGGGGCAAGGAGCAGGTGGGACTTTGGCAGTCCATGGTCTCTCCACACGCTGGCATTCGTGGTTTCTCTCGTGAGTGCTTTTAAATATTTTTATTTACTTATTAGAGAGAATGGGCACACCAGGGCTTTCTGTGACTGCAAACGAACTCCAGATGCATGCATCACTTAATGCATCTGGGTACTGGGGAATCCAACCTAGGTCGTTAGGTTTTTCAGGTAAGTGCCTTAAGTGCTGAGCCATCTGTCCAGTCCTTTTTCTCTCTCTTCTTCTCTCTTATTTATTTATTTATTATTTATTTTCAAGCAGAGAGAAGCAAAATAGACAGACAGAGGAGAATGGGCTGCCAAGGTTTCTAGCCATTGCAAACGAACTCCAGATGCTGTGTCACGTTGTGCTTCTGGCTTTATGTGGGTACTGGGAAATTGAACCCAGATCATTAGGCCTTGCAGAGAAGTGCCTTAACTGCTAAGCCATCTCTCCAGCCCACTTCTCTCTCTCTTTAAAATATTATTTATTTATTCAAAAGGGAAGTACCAGTACTACAAATGAACTCCAGACACATGCACCACTTCGTACATCCACCTTTATGTGGGTCCTGGGGAATTGGAGCTGGCTAGGAGGCTTTGCAAAGCAAGTACCTTTAACTGCTGAGCCATCTCCTCAGCCCTCTCTCTTTTTTGTACTGGGGATTGAACCCAGTACCTCATGCAAGCTTGGCAAGCACTCTACCACTGACCATGCCCTCACCCTTACTGGTGGGTTCTAGGCAAGTGCTCCATCACTGAGCCATGCCTTCTTCCCCTCACTAGTAGATTCTAGGAAAGTACTTTACCACTGAGTCACACCCCTGACCTCTCACTGGTGGATTGTAGGCAGATACATTGTCACTGAGGCAAGCCTCAGCCCTCTTTTCCTGTTTTATTTTATTTGTTATTTATTGTTTTTTGTTTTTTATTTTTTATTTTCTGGGGGGGGGGAGAATTGGCACGCCAAGCCCTCAGCCACTGCAATTGAACTCCAGACGCTTGTGCCACCTAGTGGGCATGTGAAACCTTGCACTTGTCTCACCTTTGTGCGTCTGGCTTATGTGGGATCTGGAGAGTTGACCATGGGTCCTTAGGCTTTGCAGGCAAGCGCCTTAACCGCTAAGCCATCTCTACAGCCCATTAGCCCTCTTTTTACCTCTTATTTTGACACAGGCGCTCACTAAATTGCTTGTGAGGATGATAGGCATGCACCACTTGTAGGTGGCTTGTTGTCACTTTGTGGAAGCCTTATCAGATGTCTGATGGCGGCCTACATGCCTGTGTGGGACTTTGAGGAAAGCCCATACTGAAGCTGCAGTTCTCTAAAGTCCTCCTTAATTTCACAGCAGAAAACAATGGGCTGTGGGTACTGGGGGGCCATAGAGGGTTCTAGGTAAAGAAGGGAAAGCTTGGGGTTGGCTTCTGTATGGAGTGGGTCAGAAGAGAGATGAGCCAGTTGTTGGATGGGGTAAACAGATGTGGGGCTGTGGGAAGAGAAGAATTCGACTGGAGAGTGACAGGGCCTGGCAGGCTGCAGTGGGAGGGAGGGAGGGAAGTGTCTTGCTATATTGAGGAGCAGTCCTGGGGCTGAGCCTGAGACAGCACCTGCCCGAGAGCAGAACTGGGGGACACTGAGGCCAGTATGGGACCTGTCAGGTATGAAGCAGGGCATGATGGGTGTGAAGGGACACACGGAGGCCAGCATGGGATCTGATGGGTGTGAGGGAGACACTGAAGCTGGCATGGGACCTGGCAGGTATATTAGCTGAGTATAGTGGCTCACACTTGTCACCTTGGCACTTGGGCCATCAAACCCCAGCCCTGGTCACTTTTGAGTCCCTGCTCACGGCTCCTGCACCTCTAGACACGAGGCCCTCGAGTTCTTTCATACCTGTCAGGTCCCATGCTGACCTCAGTGTCCCCCTTCATACCTATCAGGTCCCATGCCAGCCTCAGTGTCTCCTTCATACCCGTCAGGTCCCATGCCAGGCTCAGTGTCCCCCTTCATATCCATCCTGTCCCATGCCAGGCTCAGTGTCCCCTTTCATACTTGCCACTCAAACAGGAGCTGTCCCAGGAGGACCCCGAGCCCCTTTTTGTGCTGGTTTGGTAGTGTGCCCAGCAGCCATGTTGCCAGGGACATGACGGGGGGTCCTTCTGCTCCCCAAGGGCACTGAAGCATGAGCCCACCCCACCGTCCTCGCAAGGGCGTTCGGTCTCCAGGACCTCTGTTGCACCAGGGATAGAACGCGCATCTCTGTGGCCACCAGGCCTCTCAGCCGTGGTTCCCATGACCTTTCCCAGACCCATGCCTGTTGGTCACCTCTCCAGCCCCTCTTGCCCTTTAAGCGAGGGTGCAGATTTACTTCCTGGCCCGAGACTGCAGTTTCTTCGGAAGAACCCTTCATTGTTCTTCCTCGTCCTCTCTGCAAGGCTGGCTTTGCATGCAGGTCTGAGTTCCAGAGTCTCAGCCTCACCTGCTGCCCCTACCCTGCATTATTTTTCTTTGTAGCACTTGCAACAATCTGGAAATAAGAACGATCATTGGTTACTTGTTCATGTCTTCCACTCCCTCCTCGCGCATGGCAATGGGAACCCCACAACAGTCTCCTTTTGTCTTGGGAACTGCTCCCCTGAGAGTAGAACGGTGCGGAGAGCCTGCGGGTGCCCAGCAGACAGAAAAGAAGCGGCGCTGTCTGTTCTGCTGATGCATCCCTGAGGCTTAGAGAGCTGGTGACACTTGCCCAGGATCACACAGCTTTAATGACTTGTAAGGCATTTTTGGGGATTTGCTGTATGCCAGAGCAGTGAGACATGCTATGGCTTTACTGGTTGTGTGTTTTGGACCTGGCACCCAGTGTGCCCCAGGGTTTTGGATGCACCTTTGTCTGCTGTAGGAGGTTGCTGAGCCATGTGAGTTGACTTCTCTGAGCCATAGAGAAAATGGTTGTCGGGATGGGGGTCTGAAATAGACTGAACAGTGTATGCATTGCCAACAATGCTGGGCACAGAAAGCAGCGCTCACAATTGGGCTAGGATTAAAGAACTTTATAGCTGGGCGTGGTGGCCCATGCCTTTAATCCCAGCATTTAAGAAGCAGAGGTAGGAGGATGGAGGCCAGCCTGGGACTACAGAGTGACTTCCAGGTTAGCTTGGGCTAGAGTGAGGCTCTACCTCGAAAAAAACAAACAAACAAAAAGAAAACCAACAACAAAACCAAACTTTACAGCAGTTTTAGAATTGCATGTTCATTTAACAGATGAAGAAACTGAGGCTCAAAGAGATGATGCTGCTTGCCCAAGATCCCAGACAGGAAGGGGTAAGGCCAGTATTTTCAATTAAGATTGCTAGCTGTGTTGGCTCATGCCTGTCATCCCACTAACTCAGGAAGCTGAGGGAGAAGGATCATGAGTTTGAGGCCAGCCTGGGCTACATGGTGAGTTTCAGGCTGGCCTGAGCTATACAGTGAGACCCTGCCTTAAACAAAGAAGTAAAGTGACATTCTCTCTCTCTCTCTCTCTCTCTCTCTCCCTCTTTGTCTGTCTGTCACTCTCAAATTAATAAACAAAAAAATAAAAAAAAAATGGGGATGGAGAGATGGCTTAGTGGTTAAGTGCTTGCCTGTGAAGCCTAAGGACCCCGGTTTGAGGCTTGATTCCCCAGTACCCACGTAAGCCAGATGCACAAGGTGGTCCATGCATCTGGAGTTCGCTTGCAGTGGCTAGAGACTCTGATGTGCCCATTTTTTCCTCTCTCTCTCTGTTTCTCTCTCTCTCTGCCTCTTTCTCTGTCTGTTGCTCTCAAATTAATAAATAAAAATTAACAAAAAAATTAAAGAAAAGAAGTAAAGTGAGGTTGACAAACTTTCAAACTTGAGTTTTGAACCTCCAGGGAACAAATTGCACCCTGGAGGTAGGTCCTATGGAAGTCTACCTTTAAGGTTAGCAAGAGGGTAAAGGTCCAAGGGCCCAGGAAGCTCCACAAATCTCTGAAAAAGTTGCCAGGAGAGAAGGGCTTAGGAACAAGAGGCACAATGCAATGAGAAGTGGAGAAGTGCAGTGTCAACCAGACAGTGTCCCCTGTCACCTCTGATGGCCAGAGTGGAGGCGGGGAGTAGGACACCTGCCTGTCCACACAGCTAGGGAGGGCCTGCCCTGCCAGCTGCCCAGCCCCTGGGGGGCAGGGTGTTGCTGGCCTGGTGCCCATGCCCTGCAGTACTGAGGACAGACCTGGCAGTGTCCCCAGCCTGATTTCTGTTGCAGGTGGCCGGACTGTGTCATGTTGCTCCAGACCCAAGGTGGCAGCTCTCACCGTGGGGACCCTACTTCTCTTGATGGGCATTGGGGCAGCGTCCTGGGCCATTGGTAAGCTCACCCTTCATGCCTGAGGCCTCCCCTGCCCTGCAGGCTGCAACCCGCCTGCCCTCACCTCTGTCTTCTCTACAGTGACCGTCCTGCTCAGGAGTGACCAGGAGCCATTGTACCCGGGTGAGTAGAGCAGCCCTGGCCCTTGGGGGAGTTTAATTGTTTCTGATTGAATGCACGAATGTATGCAGGCATGTGACTGACGGTAGTGTGTTCACATTGAAACCCTGCTGTGCTGTCGTTAAAGTAGCTCCTAACTGTGTAGCCCAGGCTGGCCTGGAACTCATTCTGTAGCCCAGGCTGTCATTGAATTCATGGCAGTTCTCCTGCCTCATCCTTCTGAGTGCTGGGATTTCAAGTGTGAGCCACCACACCCAGGTCCCAGGCTCTAGTGCACAGAGCACCATCATGTAACAGTGCCCAGAGGTTGGGTGTGCTTACGCCAGTGCAGCATAGACAGTCACCTCACGTGTCCACCTCCATGGACTCGGAATGGGTCACCTGTGAGTGTACTGTGCAGTTAAATTAGTGACTGTTTAAAGCTCCATTTGGGCTGGACAGGTGGCTTAGTGGTTAAGGCGCTTGCTTGCAAAGTCAAAGGACTGAGGTTCAATTCCCAGGACCCACGTAAGCCACATGCACAAGGTGGCACATGCATCTGGAATTAGTTTGCAGTGGCTGGGAGCCCTAGAGCACCCATTTTTTCTCTCTCTTTCTGTTTCTCAAAGAAAAATAAATAAATAAAATATTAAACTGGACCCTCTTCTATTTAAAAAAAATCTCCATTTATTTTGTTTTTCAGTTTTTTCCCCCCAAGGTAGGGTCTTACTCTAGCCCCAGGCTAGCCTCAAACTCCCTACGATCCACCTACCTCTGCCTCCCGAATGCTGGGAGTAAAGGCGTGCTCCACCACATCTGGCTCTTTTTCCATTTTTTTTTTTTTTGAGACAGGGTCTCATGTAGCCCAAGTTAGCCTAAAAGAATCACAATGTAGCAAAGGATGGCCTTTGAACTCCAGATCCTCTCGGCCTCCACCTCCCCAAAACTGGGATTACAGACATCTGCCACCATGGCTGGCCAAAAACTTCATTTTCAAAAAAGTCTGAGATAGATGTGCTTAGAAACATCAAAGTGCATTGAAACACAGTCTCACATTGATATGGAGCTGACTTTTTTTGGCCAGACTTGTTGGCCAGTGAGCCCCAGTAATTGTCCTGTCTCTGCTTCCCTCAGCATTGGAGTTTCAGGCAAGTGTGACCACACCTGTTTTTTTTTTTTTTTTTTTTTTTTTTTTGTTTTGTTTTTAATTAGAATGGGCACACCAGGACCTCTGGCCACTGTAAACGAACTCCAGATGCATGTGCCATATTATGCATATGGCTTATGTGGGACCTAGAGAATCAAACCTGGGTCCTTAGGCTTCTCAGGCAAGCGCCTTAACCACTGAGCCATCTCTCCAGCCCCGTTTTTTTTTTAAGAGATTTTCTCTTTCTCTTCTTTCTAAATTTATTTATTTATTGTTTTTCGAGATACGGTCTCACTCTAGCCCAGGCTGACCTGGAATTCATTATGTAGTCTCAGGGCGGCCTCGAACTCATGGTGATCCTCCTACCTCTGCCTCCCAAGTGCTGGGATTAAAGGCATGCGCCACCACGCCCGGCTATAATTTCATTTATTTATTTGCAAAAAGAGGCACAGAGAGAGACTGGGTGCACCAGGTCCTCTAGCTCTGCAAACAAATTCCAGATGCATGTGCCACTTTGTGCATCTGGCTTTACATGGGTACTGGGGTGTTGAACCTGGGTCATTAGACTTTGCAGAAGCGCCTTAACCACTGAGCAATCTCTTCAGCCCCACACCTGACTTTTTATCTGGGTGCTGGGGATCAAACTCAGGTCTTCATGCTTGAGTTGCAAGTGCTTTTAACCACTAAACCATCTTCCCAGCCTCCAAAGGATTAATGTTTTTGGTTTGGGATTTATGTATTTATCCACATTCAATCCCTTGACACCTTCCCAAGGCCTTTGAAAGTGGAGCTGTTATCCTTCCCCATCTACACACTGGGAAACTGAGGCAGGCCCCAGTTGTGCCCCGGTGTGCCCCGGACATCATCATGATGTTCAGATAAATGTGTCTTATGCCATGGGGTGTGGTCAAGCATGCTCCAGAGGTACTGTATGGACCTAGCAGACCCTCCCAGCTCTCCTAGGAGAGAGCCACTACTGCTTCCGTCTCACCAATGTGGGAAGTGAAGACCAGAGAGGCAATGCTGCTGGTAGCTGTAGAGCCAGACTGGTGGGTTTGTCTGGCCACAGGAATTCAGAGGCAGAAACTCACTGTGAGATGAAGGAATGAGACTTCCCAAAGGCCGACTCCAGGCTGCTGTTTTGTGACCAAAGATGGCAGAAAGAACCCTTTGTTGCTTGCTCCCAAAGTACCCCATTTTTCTAGCACCATTTTTTCCCCTACATTCCTGGAGATGGACCCAGGGACCCTGGCATACTTAGTAAGTGTGCTGCTGCTGCTGCTAAGCCAACCCCCCAGTCTTTCATTGGTGGATTCTAGGCAAGCATTGTGCTTTTTCACATGCATGAGCCTCCTTGCATTCTGTAAGGACTCACTTGACACCAGAGCAGAAATGAAAATCCAGGTCTGAGCAGTCGGCATCGGCACTTGAACACGCTGACTTTGTCAGGCTCCGGACTTGATGGTGTGGATCCACTCAGTCCTCACAGCGGCCTGTCTTCATGCAGGGAAGCAGGCCCAGAAAGGGCAAGGGGCAGTGCCCGGTAGCACCTGTGACCCCAGCATTCAGGAAGCTGGGGTAGGAGATGGTGAGACACTGTCTCTAGCCCCAAGTCATAGAGCTGGTAAGTGGGGCAGGCTGGGACACGCACCAGCCAGTCCGGGTGGTAGTTGTGTCACTCCTACACAGTGGTTAAGAAACTGCTGGATCCATTGCCACAGTGAAGGGCAACATCACCATTGTAGGCCCTGCTGCAGCCTAAGGCTGCGGTCACCCTAGTATTTCAAATGTGAGGCAGGGAACCTGAGGTTATGTGAAGTGGACTGACCTGCCCAATACCACACAGTGACAAGGGGCAGAGCTTGTCATCCCTCAGGGCTCCACATGACACCAGGTTCGAGGGTGTGGCTACCCACCAGGCTCCACCTGGATTTTGGCTTTTTCTGGACTTCAGTCCATGGGCCTCCTCTTACTCTACAAGTATGCCATCCTTCCAGCACTCCCTCTGCCCTACAATGCTGGAAATGGAACCCAGGGCCCCTGGCATGCTTCATAAGCGCTCTACCACTAAGTCATACTGCCAGTCCTTCACTGACTGATTCTAGGCAAGCCCTGTGCCAATGAGCCATGCCCTCAGCTCCTTCCCTGAAAGTGCTCTGCTGCCGAGCTATACTCCCAGACCAGTTTTACTTTTCATTTTGAGAAAGTCTCACTAAGTTGCCCACGCTGGCCTTGAACTCTCTGGAGCCCAAGCAAGCCTTGAAGTTGCTGACTTCCTGCCTCGCCCTCCAGAATAGCCGGATGACAGCTGAGGGCAACTGCCAGACCTGGGTTTCTAGTACTTTTTTCTTTGTTTGTTGCTTTTGTTTGGTTTGTGAGGCAAGCCCAACAGACCGGCCTTTTTTTTTTAATGAGTGAGAGGCGTGTGTGCGAGAGAGAGAGAGAGAGAGAGAGAGAGAGAGAGAGAGAATCGGTGCACTAGGGCCTCCAGTCACTGTAATCAAACTCCAGATGCATGTGCCCCTTGAGCATATGTGCGACCTTGCACATGCATCACCTTGTGTGTCTGGCTTATGTGGGATCTGGAGAGTTGAACGTGGATCCTTAGGCTTCGCAGACAAGCGCCTTAACCACTAAGCCATCTCTTCAGCCCTCTAGTACTTTTTTATACCCAAGCCATGACTCACCAGCTCACATCTATAGCTGCAGTTTTGTTCCATACTACCGCTTCTGAGGTGTGAGCTCCACACTAGCCCTGACTCTCAGAACTTCTAATTTCTTTCCTCATACAGAGGATGAGGTGAGCAGAACCAAGTGGGAAAGAGAGGAGATAACTGTCCTGGTTTTCCCTGCGGTCCTTGGCGCTTAGCCAGTCATAAACACTAGCATTTGTTCCTCACGCTTCAGCCTTCAAGCCCTTTGAGCAAACCCTTCCTGAAGCCACACTGCACACCCCGTCCCCATGGCTGCCTGCCTGCCCCTCCCTCACACTAACGGTTAATTATTCACTACAGGAGCATTCCAGAAAGGCAGGGACATTTTGTTCACTGGTCAGGCAGCACATGCACACAGTAGGCACTCAGGAAATCGTTGCTTAAGGAAGAATGCTGGGAGGCCTAAGGCCAGGGGCTGGAGAGATGGCTTAGTGATTAAGGCACTTGCCTGCAAAGCCTAAAGACCCAGATTTGATTCCCCAGTACCCACATAAGCCAGATGCACAAGGTGCCACATGCATCTGGAGTTCATTTGCAGTGGCTAGAGGCCCATTTTCTCTCTCTCCCTCAAGTAAATATATAAAATATTAAAAGTTTGAGGCCAGCTTGAGCACAAAGACCCTGCCTCTGAAAGAAAGGAAGAGTGGGAGGAAGGGAAGGAAGGAAGGAAAGTCCAAAAAACAAAGACAAATAAGCCCAGACAAATAAATCATGGAGACCAGCTGGCTTGTCCTGAGCTTCCAGCTGGAGAGAACTGGCCACCCCGCAGCCGAGGCTCTAGCCAGCATCCTTGCCCTTCACTTGTGCTTGAGTGCTTCCAGAACACTGGGAAATGATAACACACAGAGAAACAAGCCCTCACTGTATCCCAACTAGTTTTGTTTTGTTTTCTTTTCTGGGATTTTCACACCTCTGGATGCATCTGACACTTGGGTAGCACACCAGGTGAGCACAGCATACTTTTTGACACTTCAAATAATGAAGAGGACAAAGAACATAACATGACAAACAAGCACTAACACGGGAGGTGGCTTTTAAAATAGAGGGCCCGGGGCTGGAGAGATGGCTTAGTGGTTAAGGTGCTTGCCTAAAAAAGCCAAAGGACCCAGGTTCGACTCCCCAGGACCCAGTAAGCCAGATGCACAAGGGGGCGCACGTATCTGGAGTTCGTTTGCAGTGGCTGGAAGCCCTGGCGTGCCATTCTCGCTCTCTCTCTCTACTTGCCTATTTCTGTATCTCTCTCTCAAATAAACAAACGAAATATTTAAAATAGAGGGCCCGGCTGTGAACACAGCTACTCCGGAGGCCGCGGCACAAGAAGGGAGAGTCTCAGGCCTGCCTGGGCTGCATGGTGAGACCCTGTCTCAATAAAATCAGAAACAAAACAAAACAAAACTTGAGAAGATATTTGATATTTCTTTCCTCCCCTGCTTCCTGTACCCTCCCCCCACATCCATAAAGGAATTCTTTTGTCTTAATATCCACATGTGCTGGAAATTTCTGGAAAAGACCCCCAAGTCTCGTCTTGATCTTGGAGCTAGAGGACAATGGGAAGCTAGGAGGTATCGGGCACCCTTTTCCCACCCCAGAGCAGGAAGCCAGCACCACCAGGTAGCTTTTCAGCCCTGCCTGGATGATTGCCTGGCAGGGACAACCAAGAGTCCTATTGAGACCCAAGCAAGGGGCAAGGGTGTGTGATTTGGTGGGTCTGGGTTCAAATTGTGATCTGTTCATTGTTAGCTGTCTGCTCTGGACGGATTCATCTCTTTGAGGCTCTGTGCCCTGTGTGTGCCATGGGCTGG
Source organism: Dipus sagitta (assembly GCA_036346955.1). Lineage (NCBI taxonomy): Eukaryota > Metazoa > Chordata > Mammalia > Rodentia > Dipodidae > Dipus > Dipus sagitta. The sequence continues at coordinate 2,011,399 of CM070775.1, read as the reverse complement.
AGACTGGCCTCCGGGGCTCACACAGGCACTGGCACTACCATGGAGACAGGCTGCCAGCTGCAGCAGTGACGTCCAGGCAGGGGCTTGACCACCGAGCCACGGACAGGTCCTCCTTTCGCTTTTGAGGCCCTACTCCCTAAGTTTCTCAGGCTGACCTTGAACTCACTCTAGGCCAGATGATGCTTCTACCTGAGCCTCTTGAGTAGCGGGGCTCTCCTGAACCCCCTGAAAGTCAGTCTCCTGCTCCTGCCCCCAGCTCTAGCCAGAAGGGGTCTGTGCATCCCTGAGTCAGGTCAGTACTCCCCAGCCCTGAGCCCTGTCCTAGCCCCACATTTCTGCTACAAGCCAAGTCCTAGCCCTGTCCATTCTGTCCTCCAGCTCTGAGCTCTGGGACCCCTGGCTGTTCGTTTCATCCCTCCTCCTGCCCCCGGCCTCAGCTCCTCAGATCGCAGTGGCTTGCTCCTTTGGTCCCTGTGCCTACTTCAGGCTCCCTCTCAGATCCACACGTCTCTTTCTCGCCTCCCCCGTGTCTTTTTTTCCCTCCTTGCTCATATGCCACCTTCTCGGGAAGACTTCCTTCGCTGCCCATTTAAGGCGAAGTGCAGCCTCACCCCCGCACACCAGCATGCCCTTCCTTCTGTCAGGCTTTGCTTGTCTCTGCGGCCTTCTGTTGTGACACATGACGTGTTTCAGTTATCTGTCCTTTCATTATCTGTCTCCCCTACTGGGCTATAGGCTCCAAAGGGAAGGATTTTTGTCTGATTTGTTCATTATTGCTTAAAATAGAGTCCAGCATGTACCAAGTGTTTGGTAAATACAAAGAGATGCACCTCAGGCTTTGACCTAACTTCTGTGTGAACAGAGCTCCGTGGGCCACATGTGGGGACAGGTGGAGGGATACAGGAGCATTAGCCCACAACACAGACTGCCCTCAGGCAGCCCCAGACACTGACCGTTCCCAAGAGCTCCTGCTAGCCTTCCTGTACAGCCCACCCCCACCTCAGGTCACTGCACCTGCCTCCCTCCCTTCCTCCCTCCTTCCCTCCCTCCCTCCCTCCCTCCATTCCTCAGACAGTTTCTATGAAACCTTGGCTGACTTCACTCACAATGCTCCTGCCTCACCCTCCCAAATTATGGTATGGTGGGTATGTGCCACCATGATCTTAGCTTGTGTGGGTTTCTAATCATATATAGATTGAGTTTTGTTTTGTATTGTTTGAGACAGGGCCTCATTACATAAACCAGGCTGATCTTGAACTCTTAGCAATCCTTCTGCATCAGCTTCCTGAGTACTAGAATTATAGGCACGTGCCACCATGTTCAGCTTAGGTGACTTTTTAGTATATTTTATTTATGAGAGAGAGAGAGAGAGAGAGAGAGAGAGAATGGGCATGCCAGGGCCTCCAACCACTGCAAATGAACTCCAGATGCATGCACCCCCTCGTGCATCTGGCTTACGTGGGTCTTGGAGAATTGAACCGGGATCCTTCAGCTTTGCAGGCAGATGCCTTAACCGGTAAGCCATCTCTCCAGACCTCAGGTGACTTTTTGTTTATTTATTTATTTTTTCTTAATTAGTTTTGTACTGAGCGAATACAGTCAATTTGGTACCATTATTAGGCTCATCCATGAACTACCCCCTCCCCTTGGCCCCTCCTTGTTGAGGTATATGGGTCATCCATTCTCTCAGGTGACTTTTTAATTACCGTCTGTCTCCCCAGACTTTGGCTTGGAAGGTAGCAGAGCCTAAGGCTCATCTTGTGATCTTTGTGTCTCCAGCACCAGCCTGCACTAGGCCTGGAGTGTGTGTCCGGTCAGTGCTGGATGAGTGAACGAGCGTGTGGTAGCCTCTCTTTGGAGCGCATTGACAGTCAAGGCTCTTGATGGGTCCTGCAGGAAAAGTCACACACACACACACACGCACACACACACACACACACACGCACACACACGCACACACACTCATGAGCCTCTTGCCTTACTCAGCTTTCTGAGTATTGGGACCATACCATGCCTGTCTTCTCTTCTTTTTTTTTCTTCCTTCTCCTTAGCATATTTAAACATCCTAGTGACTAAGTCCTGGGTCTCCAGGCTCCTTCTGGGGTCTCACCAAGCCTGGCTGCAGTGAGGGGCTTTAAAACTGTGGTCCGGAATCTCTGGGCTTGTGCCCCACTTTAGTTTATCTTCCTCTCCTGAGGGACAAGAGGACGCTGCTCAGATCCACCCTCCATCCACTCTCTTGGGAAGTCAGATGAAATTATTCCTTCATCTCCAATGTCCCAGTCAAGTTCCAGCAACTGGCTTAGGAGTCCCAATGGAGAGAGACAAAGCCGGCTGTGGTGTATTCTGGTGGTCCTTACAGATGCCACCATTGTGCCCATGGGCTTCACGACCATGGTGGGGCAGGAGGGGCTGGGCCGGGAATCTTGTTTGGATCCTGGCGTAGGACGCAGTCGCCGGCTCTGCCCCTGCAGTGCAGCTCAGCCCGGTGGACGCGCGGCTTGCGGTGTTTGACAAGACAGAAGGGACGTGGCGGCTGCTGTGCTCCTCTCGCTCCAATGCCAGGGTGGCGGGGCTCAGCTGCGAGGAGATGGGCTTCCTCAGGTACTGGGCACCCTGGTGGGGGAGGGGATTGGGTGGCAGCAAGAGCTCTCTGACCCCTGCCCTGCCCAGGGCACTAGCACACTCGGAGCTGGACGCCCGGACGGCAGGTGCCAACGGCACATCGGGCTTCTTCTGCGTGGATGAGGGCCGGCTGCCCCATGCCCGGAGGCTGCTGGAGGTCATCTCAGTGTGGTGAGGGGGGCAGCACCAGTGGGTGGCAGCTGGGCCCCTGGGTGTCCTGCCACTACCTTAATTGGTCCCTGTGGTTTCTTTCTCCCTGCCCCCCCACCCCGTGTCTCTCACAGTGACTGCCCCAGGGGTCGTTTCTTGGCCACCGTCTGCCAAGGTGAGACCAGGACCTCAGAACTCTGCCCTAGGTGCTGGGGGCTTGGGCCCAGGGACTGCAGGGTGGGGTCACATTCCATCAAGCTGCTCAAGGTGGTGCCATGTCCTGTCATACTGCTCAAGGTGGGGTGATGTCTCCCTTTCCAACTGCCCGGAGTGAGGCAGTTGTGCCTTGAGGCCCTGTAGCAGTGCTGTGCGCCCTCAGATCTCTGGGGCCACCTCATGTCCTGGAGCCTGGGTCCCGCCCTGCTCTGTGCCCTCCCCGCCTTCCCCTCCCCCTCCCACAGACTGTGGCCGCAGGAAGCTGCCAGTAGACCGCATTGTGGGAGGTCAGGATGCCAGCCTGGGCAGGTGGCCGTGGCAGGTCAGCTTGCGCTACGACGGGGCGCACCTCTGTGGGGGGTCCCTGCTGTCTGGGGACTGGGTGCTGACGGCTGCACACTGCTTCCCAGAGTGAGTGTCCCCCACAGCACCCCGGGGGAGGCAGGGAGAGGCTGGGGGAGACCGTGCCCAGGTACCTGTCCCTCCTGTCCCTGGCAGGCGGAACCGGGTCCTATCGCGATGGCGAGTGTTTGCTGGCGCCGTGGCTCAGGCCTCGCCTCATGGTGTGCAGCTGGGGGTGCAGGCCGTGATCTACCACGGGGGTTACCTTCCCTTTCGAGACCCCAGCAGCGAGGAGAACAGTAATGACATAGCCCTGGTCCACCTCTCTACATCCCTACCGCTCACGGGTGAGTATGGAGGCTGACCAAGGGGGAAAAGGAGGGTGATGGTAATAACGGGAGGATTTTGAGGGAACTCAAGCTGGGCATCAGCCATAAAGTGTGGACAACCATCTGGCAGATCCTGAGAAAACTCAAGTTACTATTTGACCTAACAGTTCTACTCCTAGGTATAAACCCAGGGGAAGGGATATAGACAGACAGACAGACACACACACACACACGCAAATGTTTTTTATCTTTTATTTATTTGTTTGAGATGGGGGTTGGCAAAGGGAGAGAGAGAATGGGCACGTCAGGCCCTCTGCAAACGAACTCTAGATGCATGTGCCACGATGTGCATCTGGCTTAGGTGAGACCTGGAGAATTGAACCTGGGTCTTTAGGCTTCACAGGCAAGTGCCTTAACCACTAAGCCATCTCTCTAGTCCTGCAAATATTTTTAACAGCATTATTCATAGTGACCAAATGAAGCAACCCAGCCAATATAGTGGCACATGTCTGTAATCCCAGCACTTGGGAGATGGAGGCAGGAGGCTCAGGAGCCTGGGGTGGGGCAACAAAGTGGACATGGGGAGGTGACTGGTAAACGGTGGAGGTTAGTTGAATGGTGATGGTTGTGCCTATTTGTGAATACACCAGAAACCACTGACTTGACCACTTGAACAGGGAGAACTGTGAATGTGACTGGTAGGCCTATCTATGAAGCTATGGAGCTATATACCTCAGTGAGGCTGTGGCCAAAAAAAGAAAGAAATTGAAATGCAAAGTTAAAACTTTATGGAGCTGGGCGTGGTGACACACACCTTTAACCCCAGCACTTGGGAGGCAGAGGTAGGAGGATCACTGTATGAGGCCACTCTGAGACTACATAGTGAATTCCAGGTCAGCCTAGGATAGAGCAAGACCCTACCTCAAAAAGGGGGGGGGGTCGGCTGGAGAGATGGCTTAGTGGTTAAGGCATTTGCCTGCAAAGCCAAAGGATCCTGGTTGGACTCTCCAGGACCCACGTAAGCCAGATGCACAAGGGGGCGCATGTGTCTGGAGTTTGTTTGCAGTGCCTGAGGCCCTGGTGTGCCCATTCTCTCTCTTTAAAAAAAAAAAAAGTGCCTTGGAGGCAGGGAAACCGGCAGGAGTGTCCCAGATGGGACAGGCCAGCAGAGACTGGACCAGTTTGGTTTCTGTCACAGAATACATCCAGCCGGTGTGTCTTCCCGCGGCTGGCCAGGCCCTGGTGGACGGCAAGATCTGTACTGTGACCGGTTGGGGCAACACACAGTACTATGGTAAGCCCTGCACCATGTCTGTGACTGCACCAGGAGGCCACAGCTGTGCTGAGGAAGGACAGTGGGACTGGCTGAAGGGCTCTCAGCTGTGGAGTTCAGGGGCCCAGCACAGGCTGGAGTGGGTGCCAGGACGGAAGAGCTTACTGCCCAGCTCCAGCTACCTCCCTCCCCCAGGCCATCAGGCTGCCGTTCTCCAAGAGGCCCGAGTCCCCATAATTAGCAGTGACATCTGCAACAGCCCTGACTTCTACGGGAATCAGATCAGACCTAAGATGTTTTGTGCTGGCTACCCTGAAGGTGGCATTGACGCCTGCCAGGTGAGAGTCCCTGGGGGGAGCCTGTCACCTCAGAGATGGAGCCTGAAGGCAATGGGGGTGGGGGTCAGAGCCCCTCACCCTCTAGCCATCTCAGCCTTCTCCCCTCTTCCCACCAGGGTGACAGCGGTGGCCCCTTTGTGTGTGAGGACAGCATCTCTGGGACCTCGCGCTGGCGGCTCTGTGGTATCGTAAGCTGGGGTACTGGCTGCGCCCTCGCCCAGAAGCCAGGTGTGTACACCAAAGTCAGTGACTTCCGTGAGTGGATCTTCCAGGCTATAAAGGTGAGTCCCACCCAAGGTGGACCATTCGGGACTGATTGGGAAGGCAGAAACTTCAGGGGAGACCCATACCTGGGACTCCCAGAGAGCATCTTGGGGCACAAATGGATTCCCATGGGCTCCTGGGAAAGACACTGTAGCTGTGGGTTGTCGGGAGAAGCCCCTCAGACCTCAGAAGCCTGTAGTTGTCTTTCCCCAGACTCACTCCGAAGCCAGCGGCATGGTGACCCAGCTCTGACCTGAGACGTCTCCCTGCTGCGCGCTTCCAGGGCCAGAGTTGGTCCTGTGGCTCCAGCCCCACATGGCAGGCACCACACTGGGCCTCTTGGATGAAACGTTGTCTTCTTAGGCCCAGTCCACAGGTCCAAGGACACCCCACCCAAGGTCCCCTTTTCCGCGGTGGCCGGCCCACTCAGTCCTGGGGCCACTCAGCCTCACCCTCCCAGCTCCTATGTAAATATTATTCTGTGCTCTGGGGCTCCTGTCCAGATGCCCTGGTGACAGGATGCTCTTTAAATAATAAAGATGGTTTTCAGTAAGGCTGTCTCTGACTTTGCAAATGTCAGCAGCAGTGTGGACACTTTGAGGGGCAGGGAGAGTGTGGTCCCCGCTTCTGACTTGGGAAAAGATTCAAGCCATGCGTGGCAGCTCATGACTGTAATCTTAGCAGGTGGAAGGCTGAGGAAGGACAATCGTCTCAAGTTTGAGACTAGCCAGGGATACAAGTGAGTTCCAGGCTGGCCTGGCCTATACTGTCTCAAAAACTATATGTGTGTGTGTGAGTGTTTGTGTGTGTGTATGAATGCATATATAGGTGGGGGAGAGGTTGAGAGAAAACTGGTTCATACTCACAGGACTCTACTGTTCAATCCAGTTGCTGTTAAGTCTACTTTACTTTCTTTTTTAATGAGAGAGAGAGCATGCGTGCAAGCGAGAGAGGAAATTGGCACGCCTGGGCCTCCAGCCACTGTAATCGGACTTGATGTGTGCATCACCTTATGTGTCTGGCTTATGTGGGAACTGGGGAGTTGAACATGGGTCTTTAGGCTTGGTAGGTCAACATCTTAACCGCTTAAGCTATCTCTCCAGCCCTACTTCCACTCTCTTTTGCTGTCTTTTTCAAAGCAGGCTTCCCTATGACAGAAGCAGAAATGCACTCCCACCTCCACAGAAACCCCAAACTGGTGTGCCACGCATGAGGTCCACAGTTTCACACTTTCACAGTAACTCCAGAGAAACAGGCAGGAAGTCCCACCAAGGCCCAGCTCTCACTGAACAGATCTATGGGTCATGTACTCTTGCCAGATGACCCTGTACCTGATGCGCAGCCTGGAGGTGGGGCCAGGCCTTCAGGAACCACGTGAGCTGAGTGTGGGAAGATGCTGTTTCCAGAAACTCTGGACGTCCATGCCCAGTGCAGAAAAGAGACATTCACTTTGAGCCAACACAGAACACAAGGCCTGTAGATAGAGACGAGGTGACATGCTTTACAAGGACAGCTTTAGACTCCTGCCCCTTCCTGCATCTGGACTGTGGGTTGTACCCAGCTTTTCTTGGGGAAGGATGCTTTCCCTACCCCTATCTCTAAGGGTATCTGAGAGCTTTGTGGTGGCTCACATGGCCACCAGGGGGCACTGCTACACTCAGAACTTTAAGACGTTTCTTTTCAGTGGTGCTGGAAATCAGCCGCTATAGAGAAAAAATGCTCACCATATGCTGTTTTTCTATTTTATTATTTATTGGTTTTTAAATATATTTTATTATTTATTTATTTAAGAGAGAGAGAGAGAGCTGGGCATGGTGGCGCACCTCTTTAATCCGAGCACTCAGGAGGCAGAGGTAGGAAGATTGCTGTGAGTTCAAGGCCACCCTGAGACTACAGAGTAAATTCCAGGTCAGCCTGAGCTAGAGTGAGACCCTACCTCAAAAAAACAAAAAGAAAAAAGAAAAAAAAGGAGAGAGAGAGAAAGAGAAAGAGGCAGAGGGAGAGAAAGAGAAAGAGAATAGGCATGTCAGAGCCTCCAGCCACTGCAAACAAACTCCAGACACATGTGCCTCCTTGTGCATGTGGCTTATTTGGTCCTGAGGAATTGAACTGAGGTCTTTTGGCTTTGCAGGCAAATACCTTAACCGCTAAGCCCATTTCTTTGTTTGTTTGTTTTTTAAGATATATATATATTTTTTTTCAAGGAGAGAGGGAGGAAGGGAGGGAGAGACAGTGTACCAGGGCCTCTTGCTGCTGCAAACAAACTGCTCTTGCATCTGGCTTGACGTGGGTACTAGAGAAGCAATCCCAAGCTGTCAGGCTTTGCAAGCAAGTGCTGTAACCACTGAACCGTCACTCCAGCCCTATTTATTTGTTTTGAGACAAGTTCTTGCAGTGTAGCCACGGTTGGTTCATAACTCGCTGCAGACCAAGCTGGTGTTGAATTCAGAACTATCCTCTTGCCTCTGCCTCCCGAGTGGCCTTACAAGTACGAGCTACCACACCCGGCTTCTCATGACTTTAAATGGAAAAAATTAAAATGCATCAACTCTCAGCCTCAAGCTCCCAAGAGTACTTTACCTGGGGCTGGAGAGATGGCTCAGCAATTAAGGTGCTTGCCTGCAAAGCCTAAGGACCCTGGTAACCCATATAAACTAAGATGAACAAGGTGGTGCACGTATCTGGAGTTCATTTGCAGTGGCTAGAGGCCCTGGTATATCCATTCTCTCCCTCCCCCACTCTTTCTTTCTCCCTAAAATAAATTCTAAAAAGTATTGTACCTGACAGAATCGCTTGGAGGAACTCAGACCACCTGATTAGGAGATGGCCGGGTCATCAGCCCCGATCCCTGTCGCCTTACCAGCCTGGCGCCCCTCAGCCTTGCAGTGCGTTTGTACCCCACGTGCTCCTGTGCAGTCTTCTCAGACTGCTTTGCCCACAGTATTGGGAGCAGGGAGTTATGCCTAACTTGTCTTGTTTAAAACCAGCTGGTCTAGCATGCTCAAGGCACTAGATTCAATCCCTAGCAACACACACACGCACGCACGCACGCACGCACGCACACACGCACACACACACGCACGCGCGCACACACACACACGCACGCACGCACACACGCGTGCACACACACGCACGCGCGCGCACACACACACACGCACACACGCACGCACACACTATCCCTGCACTTTAGAACTGTGAGGACCCTGTGGAATGTAACCCACTTTGGAGGGTCCTGGAGCAGGTGTGTCCAGCCTGGAGCCTGTGGGCCACACGAGGCCCAGGATAGTTGTGAATACAGCCCGACACATTTGTAGATGATGTCATGTCACAGTGTTAAGGGCTGGACATTTCTGTACCTGGAGGGAGGTTGTGTCCTGAGTAGCAGGGGATACTGGAGAGGGCCCTGCCCTGCCCCGAGGGGAAGGGGACCTGTCCTATGAGGTATGGCGGAGATTTGGGCATGCTCACTGCACAGTGCCCAGCACTCTAATCTCCTCGCACCAGGCCTCACCTTGTAATGGATCCTCCACCTCTTACTCTTGCCACATGGGGGGCCAAGCTTCTGACATGCGGACCTTTAAGGGAAGGACCACATGCAAACCCAAGGTGGGACATAAGGTGGGAGAATCTGAACCAGGGCGGCTCTGGATCCTGCTGGCACCTTTACTGTGTGTGTTCCCGTCACCGTAGGCATCCATGGGCTCAACAGATCGGGATTGCCCAATCTTGGACTCTCAGCCTCCATAAACTTTCTTTCTCTTTGCTCTTTTGTTGACTTTTTTTTTTTTTTTTTTTGTACAGGGTCTCATGCAGTCTCAAACACTATATAGCTGAGGATGACCTTGAACTCCTGATCCTCTTGTCTTTGCCTCTTGAATGCTGGCATTCCAAATATGTACTTTTTTTTAACTTTATTTTTATTTATTTGAGAGAGAGAGAGAGGGAAAGAAAGAGGCAGCGAGAGGGAGAGAGATAATGGGCGCGCCAGAGCCTCCAGCCACTGCAACAATTCCAGATGCATGCGCCCCCTGGTGCATCTGGCTTACACGGGTCCTGGGGAATCAAACCGAGGTCCTCTGGCTTTGCACACAAATGCCTTAACCACTAAGCTATCTCTCCAGCCCCTCCCCTTTTTAAATGGGATCTCACTGTGTAGCTGTATTAGTTATTGCTCATTTACTGTGATGATACTTGACAGAAACAAGTTAAGGGAGAAAGATTTATTTTGGCTTATAGTTTTAGGAGATCCAGTCCACCATGGTGGAGAAGGGTTGGCTGCTGGGATGGCTGTGTCCAGAATGACAAAAGTGTGACGAAAACATCTTGGTGGATCAGGAAACATAGCTGGACTGCACCCTTCATAAGCTCACCCCCAGTGACCAACCTCCAGGGAGGCCTCTCATCCCAAAGTTTCACAGCCTCCCAAAATAGAGCCATCAGCTGGGAACCAAAGGTTCAAACACATGACACTGTGGGGGACATTTTGGACTAAAACTGTAACAGTTGCCCAGGCTGGCCTGGAACTTGCCATCCTCCTACCTCAGAGCCTGAGGGCTGCCCCACCACGTGGCCCTACAGAAACGCCCCGCGTGCAGCTGTGGCAGACGGCTGTGTGGTGTACACACCGGTGTTCGCACAGTCAAGCAGAGAGGGTAATGTGTCGTTACTTTTCCACACTGGTTATTTCACTAGTAGAAACACCATCACGATTACAAAGGTCTGTGAAGGCCGTTAATTTTATATTCAGAAATAATTGTTGGGAATGTTCAAGTAGCGGTGTACCTAGGGAGATGGCGTTTAGTTCTGCATGAAAAGCCGCGCTCTTTCAATAAAGCTGTTATTCAGTGAGCTGCCATTCCACCCTGTGGCTGCAAAACAAACCGCCCAAACCCAGGCGTCTAAAGAAACAACCGTTTACTCGTTCCCGGGCTCTGTGGCCCAGAAGCTGGCCAGGGACAGCCGTGTTGGCTGCTCCGTGGTGGCCTGTGCTCAGGAAGCCAGAGCCCAGGTGCCGTGGGGAACTGGAAAGCCCAACGCATCCACCTCATTCCACTGTGGCTGCCACAGGACATGTGCGCCTCCTACAAGGTGGCCTGGGGCTCCAGAGCAAGTGCCCCAGTACCCCGACACCACAGCCTCACCGCTGCTCTTCTGTCAACAACCTAGGGGGACCTTAAGGGGAGAGGACAGAGACCTACTCACCTTTGGTAGGAAAGACATCACACAATTGGAGGCCATGTCTTAGAACTGCTACTGGAGCAAGTTGGCAGCTGATGAGGCGGGGAAATGACCCCTCACAGTGTGTTCCACAAATTATGACCATAATAACTTTGGGGGGGGTTCAAGGTAGTCTCATTCTAGCCGAGGCTGGCCTGGAAATCGCTATGTAGTCTCAGGCTGGCCTTGTACTCACAGTAATTCTTCTACCTCAGCCTCCCAAATGCTGGAATTAAAGGTGTGAGCCACCATGCCCAATTATAATAATTTTCTTTGTTTTGTTTTTCGAGGTAGGGTCTCCCAACTATAACACTTTTTAAATGTACTTTCCAGCTTGCTCCTGCAGTTCAGGGATTTGATCTAAGATGAGGATTTTCAACTTTGAGCAAATCTTGATGCTAGCATTCAGCTAGTCAACATTTGGCCACAATGCCTATTTGTTGCATCCTAAAGAACAACTTTTACATCAGTAAACATGTCTATGAGGAGTGTTTGAGCACTTCCTGTGTCCAGGCGCTGTTCTGGGGACTTCACACATGTTTCAGGCTTTTTCCAAATTCAGATGCTTGATGGTGGCTGTTTTAATTTTTGCTACTTATTAATTCACTCACTTAATACTTATTTCTATTTATTTTTCAGATTTTTTTTTTTTTTTGAGGTAAGGTCTGTCTGCTATGTAGACCAGGCAGGCCACCAACTCTCAATTCTGGTTTCAGCCTCCAGGGTGTATTGGGATTACAGGTGTGTACCACCATGTCTGGCTCTTTGAAAATGGGGTCACCACACCTAACTGGGAGCCTGGAAGTCATCTGGAATGACTCTCCACAGATGTACAGTTCTGAGCCCCTTCCTGTTTCCCATTCACCTTGCCAGGCAGTCTCTCCTCTGCCCAGTAACTACCAGTATCAATGCTGGAGGACAGGTTTTTGCTCTGCTACCTCGATCATGCCCTGCAGATGCCCAGCGCTGGGCTGTGGGAGGCCTGCAGCCCTTTCACCCCAAACACCAGGTAGCCACTTGGCTGACTGAGGAGTCATCTTGAACCTCAGAGGAGAGGCGCTCTGCAGTACCAGCTCTCCACCAGCAGCAGAGGAGAGAGCAGAGCCCGGCCTCAGTGTCCTCGTGTGCTTCGGTGGACTCCTAAAGGGCCATGCAGATCGGGGAGAGAAGTGTTCTTTCTGGATCCCGGGAGCCCAGGAAAAGCTCCCACTGTAAAGTGCTGTACTTTCCCTCATTCCCCCAACTTTCATTTCATTTCATTTCTTTTCTTTTCTTTTCTTTTTTTTTTTTTTTTTTTGAGGTAGGTTTTCACTCTAGCTCAGGCTGACCTGGAATTCACTATATAGTCTCGGGCTGACTTCAAACTCATGGCAATCCTCCTACCTCTGCCTCCCAAGTGCTGGGATTAAAGGCGTGCCCGGATCCAACTTTCATTTCTATGTCAGGCCTACCATCAGTGAGACCGGATGGGAACCACAATTCCTGGGAACCTCCTAGGCCCCTGTGTGCACCAACAATGAGAGTTCCAGGCCCATTCTGGCCCTCCCCCCATCTCCCACCTCTACCCAGCGCGTAAAGCAGCTTGCCCACCCAGGACCTGCGGCTCCGTGAGGGTGCTCTGGCGGCTGCCAGGGTAGGTAGGACCTTCAGAGCCCTGGAAAGGGCTGGTCTGTAGGAATAGACAGGCTTTAGCTGGGTTTTACCTGCAGAACCCAGTGACATGGAGCCAAGGGTCAGGCCAGGCCCAACTCTACTCAAGAAGTGACAGGGCTATGGGGACCTCAACCTGCACTTGGGGACTGAGGGAATATGATCTCTCCCTAGGAGGCCCAAGAGGTCACAGCCCATTCATGGTGTCTAAGAGAGATATGGATGGGACCAGGGGGGGCGTCAACAGTCTGGGTATCCCCAGCTTTCCTCCTGTACCCCATGGGCTGGAGTATAGGGACCAGGTCCTCCTTGCAGAGGAGACAACTTCTTTGAGGAGCCCCTTTGAGGAGCAACTGCAGGAGCCCCTCCTTCTCTTTGGGGTCACACATAGGATGGCCTGACTGCTTGTCACATGGTCCTTGATCCCTTGTCTGTCTCCTTCCAGGATGTCGAGCCTGGCTGGCTGCACTCTTCCCTCCTTTGGCCTTTGTCTTCTGTCTTCTTAGAGTGGGCCTGTCCTTCCTCTTCCTCCTTACCTAATAGCATCCCCTCTGCCAGCTTTGACCTCCCCCACGCAGGTCTGTGCCAACAGCTGGCATCTTTTAGGGATCCTGTGGCCCTCTTTTCATCTGAGACATTTCCCACAACAGCCTTTTGCCCTGTTCTGGGCAGATGGGTCTATGGCCAGCAGGGCAGCCCTGCAAGGTGCCTGTAATGGGTGCTATAGGGGATGGTTGAGGCCTCACCTCAGGCTTGACCTTCCCTCATGTCCCTCTCAGCCCTCAGGCCTGCTGCTGGCTGCCTTGGATGGATTTCCCCCTTTGTTTTGAGTCAGAGGTTCACTCTAGGCCAGGCTGACCAAGAACTCACTGCATGGTCCAGGCCAGCCTCCACCTCCTGCATATTCTTCTACTTCAGCCTCCCAAGCTGTTGCATGAACTTTTCTCCCTGGGGAGACACAGTAGGACTCGGAGGATGAACCATAGCACAAATGCACCAAAGTCCATGAGTTTATCGGGGTTACTTACAGGAACATGGGTGACTGAAAGGTCACTGCATCACCAGCAAACCACCCAGCACAGGTGACGACTGGTCGTCGCTGGAACCTGCATCCCTGGGATGTGGCTACACCACGTGCAGGCGGTCTCCGCCGCCACCCCAGCCCTTGTGGGTTCTACAGCCTTTCAAGTTCCAGTTTTCCCAGAATTGTTGACTTCCTGAGGCTCCTTTTGGGAGAGAATGTTTCATTTCACTATTTCAAATCAGAGGAAAGCTGCTACATACCCAATGAGTGCTGGGGTTAAAGGTATGAGCAGTCACCCAGGTTTTAAAATTCCCTTTTAAATTAAATTGAATTTAATTAGTATATTTATTTATTTAGGTTTTTCTAGGTAGGGTTTCACTGCAGCTCAGGCTAACCTGGAATTGTCTCAGGGTGGCCTTGAATTCACAGTGATCCTCCTATATCTGCCTCCTGAGTGCTGGCATTAAATGCGTGCACCACCATGCCCGGCTCAAAACTGACTTTTTAAAAAAGTATTTTATTTATTTATTTAATGAGAGAGAGAATGAGCACACCAGGGTCTCTAGCCACTGCAAACAAAATCCAGACTTATGCACCACCTTGTCCATCTGGCTTTACATGGGTGCTGGGGAATCAAACCTGGGTCATTAGGCTTTGCAGGCAAGCGCCTTAATCCCTAAGACATCTCTCCAGCTCTAAAACTCCCTTTTATTGGACCTTTGACTTCCAGGTGAGAAAGACCATAACAGGGTGGGGCCCATAGCGAGGGTCCCTGGGACAAGCGGGGATCCTGTAGAGGATAGAAATGAAGACAGAGTGAAGAAGAGGTAAAAATAGGGGGTGGAAAGAGAGTCAGGGAAAGAACCTGGGTGACAGAAAGAGGTATAGACAGACAAAAGGCAGAGATGATCCCAGCAAGGGGGTTAGACAGTCTGATGAAGAGAGACAGCAAGAGAAAGAAAAGAAGGGGCAGAAAGAGAGAATGGGATGAGGAGTCCATTGTCAAGTGAAATGGAAACTGCTTGCTTCCAGCTCTACTCTGATGCACGTGGATCCCAGAGAGATGAGAAGTGACCAGCCCCTTCCTTGGCTGCAAGGCTCCTCCCGGCCTGGGGCAGATGCAACTCAGCTAGAAACCAGGCCACAGGAGAGACTGTTGGTGCTTCTAGGGAGCACTGTGGCACCCCAGGTTGATGGGAGACTCAGAGGTTGCCATTTAAGCATTTAGGGAGGGAGATAGATGAGCTGGATAACTCTGTCCTGAGTCACACCAAGGGGACCTTCAACAGCAGCCAGCTGAGGGACTACGGCACCATCTTTGGCTCTGGACTATGTCCCCTATTCCTGACTCCGGCCTACAGCAGACACCAGCAACCTGGGCCTCCTACCTGACACCTCTGTGGTCTCCAATGGCCATGCCTACAATGGTGAGAAGGTGGGGACCCTGCCCGAGACTTGCTGCTCCAAGGTTCAAGTCCACAGGGCTGCCAGATGGGTCAGCAGAGCCCACCTGAGGCCTTTTCTTCACTGCCAGGTTTCTCACAGCCTGTCCTGTTGCCCAGGTTCCCAAGGCCAACTGTGTATCCTCAACGTGGTAGCTACAACCCCACTACTTGTTCCCGGACCTGCTTCCGGGGTTTGCATGAAGGTGAAGCCAGTCAGAGTGTTTCCTGAACCAAAGGTCTGGTGCAGATAGTGGTCCATAGCCAGGACACAGTAGTGACATCAGAAGATCCAAGGGGACATGGGCTGGTGCACTGGGCTGGAAGGGAGAGCCACCAAGACAAGTGGGCAGAGGTTCCAACAGCAGATGGTCAGATGGAAAGAACATCAGGGAGAGAGAGCGCAGGACAAGCGGGGCTGGGGAAGAAGGTGGGAGAGCTGGAGCGCTGGTCAGAGGGCGTGCCCGGCAGAGGACAGGACCTAATGCAAGGAGTCAGAAGGGCCAGGTGGACAATGGTGGGTGGATGGCAAAGCACCAGGTGGGATGGCCCAGCCAATGGGTCCCCCGGCCAGGGGTTCATAAGTGCAGCCTTCGAGAGCCTGGATTTCTGGCTTAGCTTTTTGCTGCCGTGACAAAAACACCTGAGAAAGTGACTGATGGTTCAACTTGATTGCATCTAGAGTCATCTAGGGGACAAATTTCTGGGCATGTCTGTGAGGGAGTTTCTAGACCAGGTAAATTGAGGTGGCAAGACCAACCCTGTGGGCAGCACTATATCATGAGCTGAAGTCTCAGACTGAATCAAGAAGAGAAAGCTAGCCGGGTGTGGTGGCACACGCCTTTAATCCCAGCACTCGGGAGGCAGAGGTAGGAGGATCGCTGTGAGTTTGAGGCCACCCTGAGACTCCATAGTGAATTCCAGGTCAGCCTGGGCTAGAGCGAGACCCTACCTCAAAAAAACAAAACAAAACAAAACAAAACAAAACAAAACGAGAGAGAGAGAGAGAGCTAGCTGAGCACCAGCATTCATTAATTTCTGCTTTCTGACTGTGGACACGATGTGACCAGCTGCCTCATCCTCTTGTCTTCCCCGTCATGATAGACTGTACCTTCAGACTGTGAGCCAAAATAAACCCTTCCTCGAGTTGCTTTTGTATATCTGTCATTTTGTCACAGCAACAAAAAAGTAACTAATCTAGTGATCTAAGGGAGGAAAGGTTTGATTTGGCTCATGCTTTCAGAGCTGACTCCATTGCTTTGAGACCTGGAGTGGGGTGGTGGGTGAGGTGACCAGGAAGCGGTGGGGGGGGGGAGGGAAAGAAAGAGAGAAAGAGGCCAGGACAAGATACACCTTCCAAAGGCACCCCAGCAATGACCTTCTAGCCAACTCCACCCCTAAAGTTTCTGCCATTCCCTTGATAATGCCAGTACCCTATACCCCCATGAATGGATTTGGGTCTGAGGCCTTGGGATATAATCACTTCTCAAGGACCCATTAGCTGGGGACATGAGCCTTTTGGGTGACACTTCATATCTAAACCACAAGTTGTTTCATAGCCGAGCACCCATCTGAGGATCTAGTTGTGTGTACCACTTGGTTTCTGGCTTTATGTGGGTGCCATGTCCCCAGCTAGAAGGGGTATCCTTTTTTTTAAAGTGTTTATTTGTGTGTGTGTGTGTGTATGGATGTGCACTCCAGGGTCTCTTGCAGCTGCAAAGGAACACAAGACACTTGTGTCATTTGTGTGTGTGTGTGTGTATGTGTGTGTGTGTGTGTGTGTATGTGTGTGTGTGTGTGTGTTTGGCTTATGTGGGTGGCTTTGGAATTGAATCAGGCCCAGTAGATAAGAGCCTTTAACTACTGAGCCATCTTCTCAGCCCCTAGAAGGGACATCTTGAATAAATGCTTGCTACGGCTGCTGATCTTCTCTCCGTCCCACCCCCCCAAAGCTATCCTGACCAAAACAGCCACTGATGGGTATGTGCCCACATCTACAGGGCACGCTATCCGCTAAAGGAGGTGCCTTTGGCCTGCCATACGCTCTACTGTAAAGGCTGCATGTGGGACACTGGTCACCTGTTCTGTGTGTGAGACACTGGCACTGGGGAGTCCTGAGAAGCAGTAGCTGCTATCAGGGGACCTGTGGTGGTTTGATTAAAGTGTCACCCATAAACTTAGGTATTCTGAACGGTAGTCTCCCCAGCTGATAGCAATTGGAAATTAAAGCCTCCCGGAGGCGGTGTATTGTTGGGGGCGGGCTTAGAGGTGTTAGAGCCAGGTTCCCCATGCCAGTGTTTGGCACATTGTCCTGTTCCTGTTGTCTACCTTATGTGGGCCAGGGGGTGATGTCCACCCTCTGCTTATGCCATCATTTTCCCTGCCATCATGGAGCTTCCCCCTTGAGCCTGTAAGCCAAAATAAATCTCTCTCTTTTTTTTTTTTTTCTACAAACTGCTCTTGGCTGGGTGATTTCTGCCAGCAATGTGAACCTGACTGCAACAGTAAAGTGGTACCGAGGAGTGGGATTACTGCTAGACACCTGACTGTGGCTTTGGCTTTTTGGAGCTGATTTTCAAGAGGAATGTGGAAGGATTTGAAATCTTGGCCTAAGAGATGCCTTGCAGTGCTGTAAGTACAGCTTGATGGACTATTCTGGTCAGAGTTGAAAGGCCTGAATGCAGTAAGAACTATGGACTGTGAGGTTTGGCTTATGAGGGTGAGAAAGAGCTTTGCCTGGACTGGGCTAGAGGCAGTTTTGTGAAAAGCTTGCTGTTATGCCCGTGTCCTGAGAACTTGTGCAGGGTTGCATTGTGTAGAAATGGACTGGTGTGAACAGAGGGATATGGCACAGAAAAAAAATAAATCTTTGGGTGAACTGCTGCCCATTCAGCTGCAATTAAGAGATTACAACCTTTGAGATTGGGCCAGCTGACCTGCACTGGGGCAATAGGAAGAATGTAGACTCTTGATGAAGGGGTCTGAGTGCGCAAAGAGTGTCCTGTTCTTCAAAGTCTGCTTTATCCCCCCTGGATTAACAAACTGGCACACTACCTGGTATTGTGGAGTCTAAGAAATGCAGGAAAGAGAGGGTCATTGAGTTTGCAGCACAGTCTTGTGTTTTGGAAATGATCATGGGCAGTGTGAAGCAGGTTTGCTGGATGCCTGCATAGAGACCCCTTGGGACCATGAGGATGAACCGTGGATTGCAGTGGAGACCCAGTGGAGATGCTGGGACCATGAGATGGCTGCCAAGGAAAGCTGCCAGCCCTGGGTGAAGTTTTCCAAGACTGTGAGTAGCCTAGCTGGAGGGGCAGAATTGGAATTCCAGAAACTTATTTCTGGTTAGAATGATCAGATTTGGAGACTTGTCACTGGCTAGAGTTGTTGGACTTGGAGCTACAGAGTTTGATGTTTACCCTGGTTGTTTTAAATCTTGTATTGGCTGAATGT
Source organism: Dipus sagitta (assembly GCA_036346955.1). NCBI lineage: Eukaryota > Metazoa > Chordata > Mammalia > Rodentia > Dipodidae > Dipus > Dipus sagitta. Next base: position 1,993,076 of record CM070775.1, on the reverse strand, counting down.
TTCTTTGCTATGCCCAATGCTATCTTTTGCAGTGTGAATGTTTATTCTGTGCCATTATGGGTTTTGGGGGATATTTTTTTTTTGTATTATGGCTCAGTTAAAAGACCTAGGATTGTGGGGATGTTTGAACATCATTGGGATTGATAAAAACTATGGGGACTTTTAAAGTTGGATAAATTCACTGCGTTTTAAACCATGTATGGTTATCAGTTTATGGGGGCCAGGGGTGGAATGTGGTAGTTTGATTCAGGTGTCCCCCATAAACTTAGGTATTCTGAATGCTAGTCTCCCTAGCTGATAGCAATTGGAAATTAAAGCCTCCGGAGGTGGTGTATTGTTGGGGGTGGCCTTATGGGTGTTATAGCCAGTTTGCCCATGCCAGTGTTTGGCACACTCTCCTGTTCATGTTGTCCACCATATGTGGGCCAGGGGGTGATGTCCACCCTCTGCTCATGCCACCATTTCCCCTGCCACTATGGAGCTTCCCCCTTGAGTCTGAAAGCCAAAATAAACCTCTTTTTTTTCCCCCACAAGCTGCTCTTGGTTGGGTGATTTCCACCAGCAATGCGAGCCAGACTGCAATGGGACCCCAGGACTCCACCTTTAGAAGTTTGGCCTTCACAGCCTAGCCTGGCAGTTTGCTCCCTGAAGAGCCCTGGCCTTTACAGTGTGGTGGACAGTGCGGACCTCTACCCCACAGCCACCAGGACTGGGACATGGGAGTCCAGTAGATGTGCCTGGGAGGATGGTGATGGCGGAGGCTGAGCCTCCTGGGAGGATACACATAAGCCCAGGAAAGGGTGAGGAATGGGCCTTGGAAGGGAAGCTCAGGCTTGGGTTCTAAGGGAAATGGGGACACACCCCAAAGGTTCTAGGGAAGTCTCACAGCCACTTACAGGAGCGTGATGAAGACACAGCCCACCTGTGCTTCAGGCAATGGGGAGTCAGGCCCACTGCCTTCTCCACCTGCCTGGTGGCCTTATGCGCACCACTTCAATGATAGGTGGCAGTGATGCACACCAGTTCTGGCCTCCACTTATGCTGGTGTCCTGTGTGGCCTGGGTGGGGACCTGGAAGACACGCTCTGTGCCCCCACTGGCTCCCTTCTTCACATATTGTAAGGACCTGGCATTCTCCATCCGGCTGCTCTCACAGGCCTGTGTCCAACCAAGGCGGGGAAGGGGGAATGGGTACTAGTCGTTGACCTAATGGGAGCTGCTAGTTGCCTACAACAGACCCTTCCATGCCTGCAGAGGGCCAGCTGAGGCCCAAGTCCACATGCAGAAGTGTGTCCATGACTTCTGTGGCATGGGTTGCGTGGGGTGGGGGTGGCACTAAGGGCAGATTCTCTGCAAGGTCTTGGGGGTCAGTCGTCCATCAGTGGTGGGAGCACAGGTTCCGTGCAGCCCTGCAGACCTGGTGGCCCGTGGGGGATGGCCGTGGCTCTGGCTCTCTCTCCTGTGCCTCGCCTCCCCCGCCCTCGCCTGCCTGCCTCCTGCTTGTCTCCAGAAGAGCGGCTCAGGGGCTGGAGAGGTGACTCAGCAGTTGGAGGTGCTTGCTTGCAAAGCCTGACGGCCTGGGTTCATTGTCCTAGTACTCACTTAGGGCCAGGTGCACAAAATGACACGTGTCTGGGGTTCGTTTGCAGTGGTGGGAGGCCCTGGAGCGCCCATACTCACTCTTTCTCTCTCCCTCTCTCTCTCTCTCTCTCTCTCTCTCTCTCTCTCAGTATACATAAAAGAAAGCAACTGGGCTCATTTTGCTGGCTTGTTGTTGAATGCTGTCCAAATGGATATCAGTCAAGTCTCCAAAAATGTCATAAGCCCTGTCTTGTTCTCCCTGAGATGCATCCCACCTTATGGCTCCTCCTCCACACAAATTCCCCCCAAACATACCGAGTAGCGTCTCGGTTTGTGTTCACCAGAAGAAAGAATACCAGCATCTGATCACCATGGCCCCACAGCTTTGATTGGCTCCTTCTTGAATTGATTGTGTGGCTGGGAATATGAACCTCCAATTGGCATCTGCCTGACCTGGGTTCTGTCCCTGAGGAAATGGCCTGGCAGGAGTTGGGATGAGGTTAGCAGTGGCAATGGGTATTGGCCAATGCCCAAAAGACAAATGTCCACTTCCTTTGTTCTTGTCATGCTGCCAAGTGATCTTTGTCACGAGCATTAAGCAGTCTAAACAGTCATTTCAACTTTTTTTTGTTAGTTAAGAAAAATTTATTTTAGGAAAATTAGGCAGAAAGTAAAGCGCTAAAACTGTCAAGCTGTGACATGCTGAGCAAGTTGTCCTCCAAAGAGCCCTACCATTGAGTCAGTGGCACATTTATACAATGGAGTTTTACTCAGCAGTAAAGAGAAATGAAGTTATGAAATTTGCAGAAAAGTGGATGGATCTGGAAAGAATTATACTAAGTGAGGTAACCCAGGCCCAGAAAGCCAAGCGCCACATGTTCTCCCTCATATGTGGATCTTAGCTAGAGATGATTGGGCTTCTGTGTGAGAAGGAAAAAACTCAGTAGCAGAGGCCAGTAAGTTAAAAAAGGAGATAGAAAGGGAAGAGAAAGAAAGGGAGGAGGGCTTTTATTAGGTTGGTATTGTATATATGTAAGTAGAAAGATTGAGATGGGGAGGGGATATGATGGAGAATGGAATTTCAAAGGGGAAAGGGGGGAGGGAAATACCATGGGATTTTTTTTGTTATCATGGAAAATATTAATAAAAATGGAGAAAAAAAAAAAAAAACTCCAGACGTCTGCACCACCTAGTGGGCATGTGCGACCTTGTGCTTGCCTCACCTTTGTGCGTCTGTCTAATGTGGGATCTGGAGAGTAGAACATGAGTCTTTAAGCTCCACAGGCAAGTGCCTTAATCGCTAAGCCATCTCTCCAGCCCTCCTACTTTTGCCTCATCCTAGTCTATGGCCTTAATCCCTACTAATGTAACTCCAATCCACAGCTTCTGAACTTCGGCTCTTCCTCCCGCAGAGGAGGCATCACAAATTCCACATACTCTGGTGGTGCTCCAGTGCCCACCGGCCCGTCTCCAGCAGAGGAAGCTCTACCCTCAGCCTGCTGAGGCCAAACCCAAGTTGCTCTAGAACTTGTCTGCTCTGTCCCCACTGACTGATTCTTCTAGAGTATCTCTAGAATCTGATGTTTCTCCTCCTTGCTAAGCTTTCTGGATCCCAGCTCCTGCCTCCTCTGTGCTCCCCTGCCAGCCAGTCCTGGGCATGTGTCAGATCAGAGAACTCCCTGAAATATTACCTCACTCTGAGTGAAAGGTAAGAGTCAGACAGTGATCCACAGGGTTTTGTAGGATCTGTGTGCAAAGCCACACCCCCAGCCCTTCACCAGTGCATTCTAGACAAGTGTTCTACCCCTGAGCCATGCCCCAGGCCCCTCACTGTGTATTCTAGACAAGTGCTCTACCACTGAGCCACGCCCCCAGCCCCTCACTGTGGATTCTAGACAAGTGCTCTACCACTGAGCCACACCCCCAGCCCCTCACTGTGGATTCTAGACAAGTGCTCTACCTCTGAGCCACAGCCCCAACCCCTCACTGGTGGACTCCAGACAAGTGTTCTACCTCTGAGCCACGCCCCAGCCCCTCACTGGGGGATTTATTTTATTTTATTTTTCTTTTTTTTTTTTTAATTTATTTTTGGGCTGGAGAGATGGCTTAGTGGTTGCTTGCCTGTGAAGCGTAAGGATCCTGGTGCGAGGCTCGACTCCCCAAGATCCATGTTAGCCAGATGCACAAGGGGACACACGTGTCTGGAATTCGTTTGCAGTGGCTGGAGGCCCTGGTGCGCCCATTCTCTCTCCCTCTCTCTATCTGCCTCCTTCTCTCTCTGTCTGTCACTCTCAAATAAATAAATAAAAATAACAAAAAAAAATTTAAATTTATTTTTTATAATTAACAACTTCCATGATTGTAAACAATGTCCCGTGGTAATTCTCCCCCCCCCCCCACTTTCCCCTTTGAAACTGCACTCTCCATCATGTCCCCTCCCCCTCTCGATCAGTCTCTTTTTTATTTTGATGTCATTATCCTTTCCTCCTATTATGATGGTCTTGTGTAGGTAGTGTCAGACGCTGTGAGGTCATGGATATCCAGGCCATTTTGTGTCTGGAGGAGCATGTTGTAAGGAGTCCTACCCTTCCTTTGGCTTTTACATTCTTTCCGCCACCTCTTCTGCAATGGACCTGGAGCCTTGGAAGGTGTGATAGAGATATTGCAGTGCTGAGTACTCCTGTCACTTCTTTCCAGCACCATAATGCCTTCTGAGTCATTCCAAGGTCACTGCCATCTGAAAAGAGAAAGTTCTCTAACAAAAAAAGTGAGAGTAGCATTAATATATAGGTATGAACATTAAGAGAAGTGATTACTGGGCAGTTTGGTGAGTATAGTATATACATTTAGCCAGACAGCAGCAAACGTTACACCCCGAGGGCTCATGGCTATCCCTGTTGTAGGGTTTCAGTATCAGGGATGTATTCCCTCCCATGGAGCAGGCCTCCAGTCAAATCAGAGGGCAGTTGGTTTCCCCCATAATAGACGTGCCACTATTGCTCCCATTGGCTGATTTGGCCTGTGGAGTATCTTCACTGGTGATTTCTCTTTCTCCCATTGAGCTGTGTGCAGTGTGGCTTTTTCCAGCTTTCTGTCAGCTGGTCTACATGAAGGACGTTTTCAGCTCTCACTGGGGATTTAAAGTATTTTATTTATTTATTTGACAGAGAAAGAGGGAGAGAGAGAATGGGTATGCCAGAACCATCAGCCACTGTAAATGAACTCCAGATACGTGCACTCCTTGTGCATCTGGCTAACATGGGTCCTGAGGAATTGAACCTCAGTCCTTTGGCTTTGCAGGCAAACACCTTAACCGCTATGCCATCCCTCCAGCCCCACTGGGGAATTTTAAGCAAGTGCTCTACCACTGAGCCACACCCCAACCCCTCACTGTGGATTCTAGACAAGTGCTCTACCACTGAGCCACACCCCCAGCCCCTCACTGTGGATTCTAGACAAGTGCTCTACCACTGAGCCACACCCCAGCCCCTCACTGTGGATTCTAGACAAGTGCTCTACCACTGAGCCACACCCCAGCCCCTCACTGTGGATTCTAGACAAGTGCTCTACCTCTGAGCCACACCCCAGCCCCTCACTGTGGATTCCAGACAAGTGCTCTACCTCTGAACCACACCCCAGCCCCTCACTGTGGGTTCTAGACAAGTGCTCTACCTCTGAGCCACACCCCAGCCCCTCACTGTGGATTCTAGACAAGTGCTCTCCCACTGAGCCACGCCCCCAGCCCCTCACTGTGGATTCTAGACAAGGGCTCTACCTCTGAGCCACGCCCCCAGCCCTTCACTGTGGATTCTAGACAAGTGCTCTCCCACTGAGCCACGCCCCCAGCCCCTCACTGTGGATTCCAGACAAGTGCGGTACCTCTGAGCCACGCCCCCAGCCCCTCACTGTGGATTCTAGACAAGTGCTCTACCTCTGAGCCACGCCCCCAGCCCCTCACTGTGGATTCCAGACAAGTGCTGTACCTCTGAGCCACGCCCCCAGCCCCTCACTGTGGATTCTAGACAAGGGCTCTACCTCTGAGCCACGCCCCCAGCCCCTCACTGTGGATTCTAGACAAGTGCTGTACCTCTGAGCCACGCCCCCAGCCCCTCACTGTGGATTCTAGACAAGGGCTCTACCTCTGAGCCACGCCCCCAGCCCCTCACTGTGGATTCTAGACAAGTGCTCTACCTCTGAACCACGCCCCCAGCCCCTCACTGTGGATTCTAGACAAGTGCTCTACCTGTGAGCCACACCCCCAGCCCCTCACTGTGGATTCCAGACAAGTGCTCTACCTCTGAGCCACGCCCCCAGCCCCTCACTGTGGATTCTAGACAAGTGCTCTACCACTGAGCCACGCCCCCAGCCCCTCACTGTGGATTCTAGACAAGGGCTCTACCTCTGAGCCACGCCCCCAGCCCCTCACTGTGGATTCTAGACAAGTGCTCTACCTCTGAACCACGCCCCCAGCCCCTCACTGTGGATTCTAGACAAGTGCTCTACCTGTGAGCCACGCCTCCAGCCCCTCACTGTGGATTCTAGACAAGTGCTCTACCTGTGAGCCACACTCCCAGCCCCTCACTGTGGATTCTAGACAAGTGCTCTACCTCTGAGCCACGCCCCCAGCCCCTCACTGTGGATTCTAGAGAAGTGCTCTACCACTGAGCCACGCCCCCAGCCCCTCACTGTGGATTCTAGACAAGTGCTCTACCTCTGAGCCGGCATCCAGCATCCGGGTGTTTCTACGGCTGGACTTTGCAGCTGCTGTCCCCCTTCCTGGACCCCTCTTCCCTCGCACATCACAAGCCCCTCCACCCACAGGGCTCAGCCCCAGTGGCGCCTCTTCCATGCTTTGTAACTTGATTCTGCAATGTCCTACTTGTGTTTTGAATGTTTTGTCTGAAGCTGGTGGCAGTGTGTTAGGAAGTACTGGAAATTTGGGGAGGTTGGACCTAGCTGGAAGAAGTAGGTGGCTAAGGGCAGGTCCCGGCAGGGTGGGGACAGGAATCATGTCTGTCCCTTTCCAGTGTCACTTCCTGCCTCCTGTCCTTCAAGTCAGGAATAACAGCGTCCATCACGTGCTCCCACCTTCATGTTCCGTCCAAGCACATAAGGCCGTGTTTGAAACTGTGAGTCAAAAATAAATCCTTCTCAAGCTGCTTCTTTCAGGTATTTTGTCACAGCGAAGAGAATAGTAACTAACACCCCTTGTTTAAAATTATAACCACCCACACAAGGCACTCCCATTCTTTCTAGCTCTATTTTTCTAGAACTTATCATCATCTCAGATGTTGCAGATTTATTTGTGTATTATGGTGTGTGTGTGTGTTCATGCATGTGACTACAGGAGCACACGTGCCATAGCATGTGTGCAGTGTCAGTCCTTGCCTTCTGCCTCACTGGAGGCATGATCCCCCATCCTTGTTGTTGTTGACTGTTTGTTTGTTGCCAAGCAAGCTGATCCTGACTCTGCCTCCCATCTTTCTTTCAGCATGCTGGGATTATAGAAGCCTGCCACAGCTCCTAGCTTTTTTTTTTTTTTTTTTTTTCTTGGTAGGGTTTCACTCTAGCCCAAGCTGACCTGGAGTTCACTGTAGTCTCAGGGTGGCTTTGAACTCACAGCGCTCCTCCTATCTCTGCCTCCCGAGTGCTGGGATTAAAGGCGTGTGCCACCACGCCTGGCAGCTCCTAGCTTTTAAGTGGGGTCTGGGCACCTGAACCCAGGTAGTCAAGCTTGCATAGCAAGCACTTTATCCATGGGGCCACCTCATTTGTTTGTATTGTCTGCCTTCCACTATTATGCTGTGAGGTATAGGAGGGAAAGGACATGTGTGTATTGTTCTCTTCTGTGTCCCCAGAGTATGAAACAGGATCTGGCACAAAGCAGAGAGTCAGTAAAGTTCTGTTGATGGGTAGTAGATGAATTTAAAGATGGATGGATGAGTCAGTCATAGGTGGATGGATGAAAGGATGGATAGACGTAAATGGATGGATGAAACTGTAAGTGGATGGGTAGATGGCTGAGTTGCACGTAACTGTGATAGATGGATGCAAACACAGATGTGTAGATGCAATCATAGATGTATGTATGCATGTACGGATATAATCATAAACGTTTGTAATCCTAAGTGGATGGATGGAAAGCTGGATTGCTGGGTAGGTGAATGGACTGATGAGCAAATTGACAGGTAGATAGAGGAATGGCTAAAAGAATGGAAGGAGAGGTAGGTAAACTAGATGGAGAAATGGATGAATAGATGGAAGGAGAGATGGATCATTGTAGTGTTGGAGAGATGACTTGATACAAGGGATTTTCCATGAAGGGATGGACAACAAGGGGGGGGGGGTGCAGATCCACTGAAAGGTGAGAGGATGAAGTCAAGGGATGAGTAGATAAGTGGAGGGAGAGCTATATGTCTGCACTGAAGGATGTGTTTGTGGAAGGATGGCTGAACAAAGGGATTGGGGCCTGGATGGAGGATGGATGGATGGACAGACATAGCCTGGGCTATGACAGATGTGTGTAAGTCAAGGGAGAGGTCTAGACAGGGCTGGGGTTGGATAATAGCTGTCCTGCCCTCACCTAAACTTGTTGCTCTTACTCCTAGATTCTGGCTGCACACATTCCTGTTGACAGCATCCATGCTGCAGAAGAGGGCCCAAGACTGATCTGCTCCACAGAGATGGGCCAGATGCAACGCGCGGATTCCTGGTTAGTGGGCTGCAGCAGCACTGAAGGAGAAGAAATGAGGGTCTCCATGGCCACCCAGGTGCTGGGCAGGCTCAGGCAGCCCAGCCAGCCACCCTGCAAACCACAGACCTTCCCAGCAGGAATGTGTGCTGGGCTGCAGCAGGAAGACCCAGGTCTGTCACAGTGAATGGCAAGTGTGTCAGGTCATCCAGACTTGGTCCCCTACCTTGGGAGACAGCCCAGATCAACATCTCCATTTTGGTGGTTTTCTGACAAAGTCTTACTATACAGTCCAGGCTGGCCTCAAACTTGTGATCCTTCTGCCTCAGCCTCCCGAGTGTTGAGATGACAGGCCTGTACCGGGGTGGAGTTTCATTCCTTCTTTCCCACTCCACCCTCCTTTAATCTTTCTCTCTTTTTCTCTTCTTTTCTTTCTTCTTTCCTTTCATCTGTATTGGTCACTGCTGTGTTCTCAGCGTGTAACCACAGCTTGGCATTGGCAGGCACTCAGTCGCCTTAGTCACTGTCACTGTCACTGTGAAGTGAGTGGGTGCTGAGCTTGCGTCCTATCCCGGCGGGTGCATGGAAGGGAGCTGCTGGGCTGGGGTCCTGCAGTCACGAGGCCCCAAGCCTTGGGATGAAAATCCCACTCCTTCACTGCCATTCAGGCCGCACCGGGCCTCATGCGCTCAGGCTGCCCCTCACTCATGGAAGCAACCTCTGGGCTTCTTATTCCTTCTTCTGGACATCTCTCTTCTGACTGTTTGCCCAGCTGCCTTTCTTTCTTTTTCTGCTTTTTTGTTTTTTTGAGGTAGGGTCTCTAGTTCAGGCTGACCTGTAATTCACTATGGAGTCTCAGGGTGGCGTTGAACTCACGGCGATCCCCCTACCTCTGCCTCCCGTGTGCTGGGATTAAAGGCGTGCGCCACCACATCCACTCCGGATGACTCTCACTTGTCATTCCGGTCTGACTGGACATGTCCTTTTTCCTACCCAGCCCTGTCCATGATCCCTGTGCCCCACTCCTTGTCCCAGGCCACCACCAGGACCATCACTGTCAGAGGACAGCCCTGTCCATCCTGATGCAGTGTGGGCTCCACAAGGACAGACCCTGGCCTTTCTCAGGCGTCACCATGTCCCCAGTATCACCCATTGTAAAGGGACGTCCTGAATGTCCCCTTCCCGCTACATTCACAGTAACAACAGGCACTGCAGAGCACAGCACACACTCGACTCAGCTGAACGAGTCTCACACCTCCACAGGTCAGTGCCATTGTCCTCATTCCCAATTGGTTTTGGTTAAAACACAAATGGAGACACATATTAAATGACTTTCCCAAGAGCACACAGCAAGAAATTGATGGCTGTGGATTCCCACCAAGGCAGCCGGACTTTGGGATTGTCACTCTACAGGTAAGTGGGGTAATTCTTTTTTTAAACTTATTTTTAAATTATTTATTTATTAGAGAGAGAGAATGGGTGCATCAGGGCCTCTAGCCACTGCAAACGAACTCCAGAAGCATGTGCCACCTTGTGCATCTGGCTTACGTGAGCTCGAGGGAGTCAAACCTTGGTTCTCAGGCTTGGCAGGCAAGTGCCTTAACCACTAAGCCATCTCTCCAGCCCCTAATTCTTTGATTTAAACAAGAATAAAATAAATAGCCATTTCACCACTTAGGAGACTGAGCCAGGAGAATTATGAATTAAAGGTCAGCTTGGACTTCATAGCAAATTTAAGACCATCCTGAGATATATAAAGACCATGGAAGCCAGGTGTGGTGGTGCACACCTTTAATCCCAGCACTTGGGCGGCAGAGGTAGGTGGATCACCATGAGTTCCAGGCCACCCTGAGACTACATAGTGAATTTCAGGTCAGCCTGGGCTAGAGTGAGACCCCCTACCTTGAAAAACCAAAAAAAAAAAAAAAAAAAAAAACATGGGTCAAAAAAATAAAAGGCCAGCCTGAGACAATTTCACACAAAAAAGTGCAAAAAGTACTGAAGATGTAGCTCAGAGGTAGAGCACTTGTCTAGAATCCATCAGTGAGGGGCTGGGGCGTGGCTCAGTAGTAGAGCACTTATCTAGAATCCACAATGAGGGACTGGGGTGTGGCTCAATGGTAGATCACTTGTCTAGAATCCACAGTGAGGGGCTGGGGGCGTGGCTCAGTGGTAGAGCACTTGTCTAGAGTCCACAGTGAGGGGTTGGGGGCGTGGCTCAGTGGTAGAGCACTTGTCTAGAGTCCACAGTGAGGGGCTGGGGGCGTGGCTCACTGGTAGAGCACTTGTCTAGGATCCACAGTGAGGGCTGGGGGCGTGGCTCAGTGGTAGAGCACTTGTCTAGAATCCACAGTGAGGGGCTGGGGGCGTGGCTCAGTGGTAGAGCACTTGTCTAGAATCCACAGTGAGGGGCTGGGGGCGTGGCTCAGTGGTAGAGCACTTGTCTAGAATCCACAGTGAGGGGCTGGGGTGTGGTTCAGAGGTAGAGCACTTGTCTAGAATACACAGTGAGGGGCCTGGGGCATGGCTCAGGGGTAGAACACTTGTCTAGAATGCACTGGTGAAGGGCTGGGGGTGTGGCTTTGCACACAGATCCTACAAAACCCTGTGGATCACTGTCTGACTCTTACCTTTCACTCAGAGTGAGGTAATATTTCAGGGAGTTCTCTGATCTGACACATGCCCAGGACTGGCTGGCAGGGGAGCACAGAGGAGGCAGGAGCTGGGATCCAGAAAGCTTAGCAAGGAGGAGAAACATCAGATTCTAGAGATACTCTAGAAGAATCAGTCAGTGGGGACAGAGCAGACAAGTTCTAGAGCAACTTGGGTTTGGCCTCAGCAGGCTGAGGGTAGAGCTTCCTCTGCTGGAGACGGGCCGGTGGGCACTGGAGCACCACCAGAGTATGTGGAATTTGTGATGCCTCCTCTGCGGGAGGAAGAGCCGAAGTTCAGAAGCTGTGGATTGGAGTTACATTAGTAGGGATTAAGGCCATAGACTAGGATGAGGCAAAAGTAGGAGGGCTGGAGAGATGGCTTAGCGATTAAGGCACTTGCCTGTGGAGCTTAAAGACTCATGTTCTACTCTCCAGATCCCACATTAGACAGACGCACAAAGGTGAGGCAAGCACAAGGTCGCACATGCCCACTAGGTGGTGCAGACGTCTGGAGTTTGATTGCAGTGGCCGAGGCCCTGGAGTGGCACTTCTCTCTGTCTCTCCTCTCTCTCTTTCTAAAATAAATAAATAATAAATAAAAAACAGGAAGGAAATGCAGAGAAAGGGCCGGGTTAAGCTTAGGAAGTGTGAGGGCCAAGGTACTTGTTGGACAGTCAAGTGTGACATGGATCTAGAGCCACATAGGTTACAGAATTGTGGAGGGGCCATGAACTCTGTGTGTGAGACATCAAATGGCATAAGGCCTGAGGTGAAATCAGACCCTGAGCTCCCCATCCCCACCCACCATGGGCATGCAGCTGGACCCTAAGCGTGGCAGGAGCAGAGACCAAGCAGGTGGGGCCCTCTCAGTAACTTCACTGGTGATCCCGGTAAGGGCAAGGGGCGAGGGGCTCCCCAGCACAGCTCCCTTCCCTCACACACTGACTTTGGCAACACCTGGCTGGGTGGAAGGCCACATGGAGACACTTAAGAGCCTGAACCAAGAGATGTGCTAGAATGGGGACAAACAGGAAAGTGCTTTGGGGACAAACACATTGCAAATATGAGGCTCTCTTTAGAATCAGGAGGGATCCAGAGGAGGGAAGCTGAAACACAGGAAGGATGGGTTTGCCCACATTCCCACAGCAGGAAATGTGGAAAAGAGGAGATGTGAACCCAGGCAGTGGGGCCCAGAGTCTTGGGTCCTAAATGCTCCCCTCTGCTGCTGCTCAGATGGGGGTCGGGGGTAGACAGGAGACACTTCTGTGGCCAGGACTCAGTCTTGTCATATTTGATGCAACCACCACAGACCACTGTAAAACAATTATTTTTATTATTATTTTGGCATGGGTATGTGCTATGCATGCATGTGTGCATATTCATGTGAGTGTGGGTCCTCATGGATTGCATGCGTGAGTGTGCCCTTGCGCATGTGTGTGTATGGAGGCCAGGGGTCGACTCTGTGTCTTCCTCAGTCTGTCTCCACATAACTTTTGAGATGGTCTCACAACTCAGAGTTCATTGACTCAGCTAGACTAGCTGGCCAGCAAATCACAGAGACCCTCCTACCTCCTCAGCTTTGGGATTACAGGATTTAATCCACTGTGCCCAGCTCTCACATAGGTGCTGGTGGTCCACACTGAGGTCCTCACACTCGCGCAGCAAGCACTTACCCAAGCCCCACCATTGCTCTTTAATCTGAAGCGTAAACTCAGGGTGATGGCATAGCCTTAAGATCTCAGCATTTAGGCTGAGGTAGGAAGATTGTTAGTTCTAGGCCAATGTGAGCTACAGAGTGAAACCTTGTTTCAAGAAAATAAAAAACAAGCCAGGTTTGGTGGCGCACGCCTTTAATCCCAGCACTTGGGAGGCAGAGGTAGGAGGATTGCTGTAAGTTTGAGGCCACCCTGAGACTATGCAGTGAATTCCAGGTCAGCCTGGGCTACAGTGAGACTTTGCCTCGAAAAACCAAAATAAATAAATAAATAAGTAAATAAAATAATAATAATAATAAATAGTAAAAAACAAGGGACTGGAGAGATGGTTCAGTAGTTAAAGGTGCATTCTTGTAAAGCCTGATGTCCTGGGGTTGGAGTCCCCAGTACCCACATAAGCCAGACTCACAAAGTGGCACATATGTCTGGAGTTTGCTTACAGTGGCAAGAAGCCCTGGCCTGCCAGTACACTTCTGCCTTAAACAAATAAATAATATCTTAAAAAAGAAAATAGAACGCAAACACAAACGTCTGAAGTGTAAGTAGCTTCAGATACACATGCGGTTCCTCAGTGCCACTGCAGGCACATTTCAGATGCTACCCTGGCACTGGTAGCCAGGGGGCACTGGTGGTCAGTGAGCCCGCTGCAGGGCAGCACACACGTGGAGACTCACCCAGTGACAGAGCTGAAAGCTGAGGCCAGCCAGGCTTATTCCAGAACCATTCTTAGTAATGGCCACCGGGACTAAAGGACAGGATAAAGCCACTTGTGACTCTGGCTTGAGGTTTTTAAACATTTCTAACACACCACCAGGGGCCGCACTGGCTGAGAGGGAGGGCTGGCCAGGCAAAAATCAGGAAACCAGGCGTGAAGGTGGCCTTGCTAAGTCCCCATGGACCCCAGTTGCTGCCAGGATTGGTTGGGCACTTGGAGCCTTGTGCAGGGAGACAGGCCCCACATGGAGCCACCCCGCAGAGTTCGTCATCTTCTTTTAATCACACCAACAAATATAACTTTTTTTTTTTTGAGGTAGGGTCTCACTTTAGCCCAGACTTATCTGGAACTCACTGTGTGGTCCCAGGCTGGCCTCGAGCTCACAGCAAGCCTCCTACCTCTGCCTCCCGAGTGCTGGGATTAAAGGCGTGCGCCACCACAGCCAGCAATAAACTTTTAAACATTTTTAATGTTTTTTAAAAATATTTTTTTATTTATTTGAGAGAGAAAGAGAAGCAGAGAGAGAGAAAATGGGTGTGCCAGGGCCTCTAGCCACTGCAAACTCTAGACGCATATGCTACCTTGTGCATCTGACTTTTACGTGGCTACTGGGGAATCAAACCTCAGTCCTTTGGCTTTACTGGAAAGTGCCTTAACCATTAAGCCATCTCTCCAGCCCATCTTTAAAAATGTTTAAAAGATATTTTATTTATTTATTTATTTATTTGACAGAGAGAGAGATAGAGAGAGGGGGGCAGATAGATAGAGAAAACGGGCATACCAGGGCCTCTAACCACCACACCTGAACTCTAGACACATGCACCATTTTGTGCATCTGGCTTTACGTGGGTACTGGGGAACAGATTCTGGGTCCTTAGGCTTTGTAGGCAAGTGCCTTAACTGCTGAGCAATGTCTCCAGTCTTTTTTTTTTTTTTTTTTTTTGAGGTAGTTTCACTGTAGCCCTGGCTGACCTGGAATTCACTATGTATTCTCAGGGTGACCTCAAACTCACAGTGATCCTCTTACCTCTACCTCCCAAGTGCTGGGATTAAAGGCATGAACCACCACGCCCAGCTTGATCTCTCCAGTCTTTTAAAAATATTTTTGTTTATTTATTTGAGAGACAGAGAGAAAGAGGCAGGGAGGAGAGAGAGAGAGAGAGAAAGAGAGAGAGAGAGAGAGAGAATGAATATGGGTACACCCGGCCATACTGCCCTGCAAACAAACTCCAGGTGCATGCACCACTTGTTCGTCTGGCTTTACATGGGTACTGGGGAATCGATCCCAGGCTGTCAAGTCTTGTGAGCAAGCACCTCTGACCACTGAGCCATCTCTCCAGCCAATCTTTAGTTTTACAGTACTGAGGATGGAACCCAAGGCCTTGTGCATGCTAGGCAAATACTCGACTATTGAGGCACGCCCCCAGCCCCTCACTGGTGTACTAGGTCTGTGCATGCCCAATTAACCATGACCCCGGACCTGCAGTGTGCCAAGGAACTATTCCAGGCCCTTGGCTCAAGAACCCTGTACCCCAAGGGAGGGTTTTTGTCTCTGACTTTCCCACTGGGGCATAGGCAGCCTCATGCTCTATTCATACTTAGGCCTCCATAGTGTCCTGTCTTGGTGATGTGCCAGCCTGGGATACAGTTCATGCCCTTCATCTTTACCCACCCCAGCTTCAAGGAGGACCTCACCCCGGGGCTGGCTGGGGTCCCACCTTCCTTGGCTGATCCCCATTCCCAGAGACACCATAAGTGCTGGTTGGATTGGTGACTCCAGCCTGAGGGAATCCACAGCCCCCTCCTCACCCTCCTCTGCCCTGCACTTGATTGGGGACTGGCTGCTGGAATGTTCAGCACATGCTGTGACACACTTCCCTCCTTCCTTCCTTCCTTCCTTCCTTCCTTCCCTCCCTCCCTCCCTCCTTCCTTTCCTTCCTTCCTTCCCTCCCTCCCTCCTCCTCCTCCCTCACACACACACACACACACACACACACACACACACACACACACACACACACACACACACACACACACACACACACACACACACACACACACACACACACACACACACACACACACACACACACACACACACACACACACACACACACACACACACACACACACACACACACACACACACACACACACACACACACACACACACACACACAC